>JAYMSU010000291.1:0-15414 GCA_036897765.1 Erodium chrysanthum | reverse complement strand
TGGCGGCAGTTGACGGCAGCGGTCGGAGCAATAACGGTGACGCGAAAACCGGATCCGGTAGGAAACTGGGAGTTGGTGTGTTTTACTCAAAAACTAGAAACACAAACATGGTATTGGTATGTAATATATTCGTTTGATTAACGTGAGGATTTATTCTAATCAGTGTAAGATATTTTTGTTCTTTTGCTAATCTAACAACAAGTCTCGGTGAAACGTAGTGGTCGTTTCTTTCGGATTTTAGTTTAATTTTATCTAAAAAATTATATTTCCCAAATAAATATTGATTCAATCATTTATATTATTTTATTCTTACATTTTTTACACAATTGGATTATAAAACATCGAAAATTAGCTAGACAGTAGACACATCATGACAATTGAACGTATTTAAAAAGATTGTTTTAGCCAAAATTTTAAAACAGTTAATAATAACTCAGTCAAGTTTGGCACAAAATAGACAAATAAAGAGATTAAGGTTGTAATGAAATAAGAAAAAAGTGTATCCCATAGCTCAGAATCACAGTAACATAATTTGCATGTGGCAAAATTGCCTGAAAATCTAAAACAAAATCGACATTTTTGTTCAAATTTAGCTTCATCATTCATCCTCCTGGCTGCGCAGCCTGGCAAGCTTGTTGGTGACAACTACATCGAGCTGGGCTGCTCGCTCAACTATCTCTTTCCTCTTCCTCGTGGAGACATTGTGAGCAATCTCAGCACAGTAGGCCCTGAACACAAGTACAATGCAACATGAATCAGGACTATGTACAGCATTACTAACAATTCATACATAACAGCACAAGATTAACCACAATTGAAATGTTAACACTGTTACCTGTTATGCATCATCAACAGTTCGAGCTCATTGGCATTGTGCACAACAAATTTCTTGAAGCCATTGGGAAGATAATGACGGGTTTTCTTGTCTGATCCATAACCAATGTTGGGCATCAACGTCACTCCCTTGAACTTTCTTCTGACACGGGAATCAATACCCTTTGGCCTACGCCAGTTTTCCTGTTACTTGCATATTTCATACAATATGATTAATTCATGGCAGTTTCAAACCAAAACTTTGTATTTATCATGATTAAGTGCATAGGTTCTTTATTCCAAATTAGAGAACTAATTTTATAGGATTGTGTATTAACATAGGATAAACAAAGTTCAACAAGAAAAATAAATAACTTCAGAGAAATGAAGTTGGCTGTTTCCAAGTTTTGTAAAAAAATGACACCTGACAATCGAAATGCTCAAACACAAATGCTGGTCAAGAAATCAGATACCATGGACAAGGCACAATCAGCTGACAGATGGTGATAGTTTTTATAAAATAAAATAAAAATCATAAGTATTCAGCAATGAAAATTAATCAGTACTAGTGGAGGAGAAATAATAGAAAAAAAAACAAGTCAAGGATGGAAACAGATATCATATGGTAGTGCATATTTTAATTCATCATTCAATTGCAGAATTGATCTAAAAACATCATCACACTTGTTGAATGTGAATGAAAAAATAAAACAGCACATGACATAAGGATCAGGACAAAAGGTCCATATTGATTTATCAACATCATGCATCAATACACAAGAAACGCTGGCATTCGAATGATTCTTACATCTGTGTATTTCCCCAAGTTAGAAACAGCGAAACTTGATATAAGATAGTAAAAACATGTTTTGTCAAACATAAGCATTTATAAAAATAATTTGCGGTAAAAAATTGTATTTATCAAATGTGATCAAATAGTAGGTCTCTAATCACCATTTGGCTTGAGTTTCAAGTAAGACATTGTTAAAAGTATTCATCATATCCACCAAAGAGAAGGAATATATAATGCAATATGCAAATGTAAAACTGAATCAATAAACAGTATAAAACAAGCAAATGCATGTAATCAAACAGCAAACACATAGTATGCAATATGATCAATACATACATTTACGGAAGGAAAACAAGTTAAACTTGACAAAAATACAGTGAGAACAATTCTATTGCTCCAGGAACCAGATGAAATGGCAATCACCACCTTACATCATGAGATGCAAATATGACTAGGGGACAAAAAAAATCAATCATCACATCCTTCCAAATTTCTGATCAATCATACACAGAAATGGCAGATAAATATGATCACCCAAATCATGATCTTAACAAACACATTAATAAAATTCAAGTCGGACTAAAAAATTCATTAACGATAACTTGTCCTACAGAGGAAATGCATACAAAATTACAAACTCAAAACAAATACACAAATTACCTTCACACATATCTTGCGGTCACTCTGGGGCCTCTTGAACTTCTTGACTCGCTTCTTAATGATCTTCTTCGTCAACAATGGAACCGCCATTTTTACTTACCTCTGCAACAGCACACCACATCAGTATTGCAAAATCAATCGAGACTCAACAAAATAGATGAAGAATCATTATACTGTGAATCGAAATTACGAATAACAAGCAACAGTGGTTCAAATGTGAACCGATTGAGAGACTCACGATGTGCTAGGGTTTTGCTCCGCCGCCGAGGTTCGGTGAGGGGCCTTGGTGGAGCTTATAAAGACGGAGATACATACAGTTGTACGTATCGTCTAGTGGTATTTCGGTAAATAAACAAAAGTGTGGACTACTAGGAAGTCTAGGATAGACCCACAAGCATATTGGGCTTTGATTCTGTGGGCCTGTTTGGGGCCCAAATGTGTTCCCGGACGCCAAACGACATTCAAATACAGTTAAATCCACCCACATTCACAACACAGTCTCTCTCTCAATCATTCTCGCTCCTCCCAATCATCGTCTCCAATTCCTTTCTCCCTCTACAAAAAAAATGCATTGTCTTTTCTAGAGAGAGAAAACAAGTCGCAGTAGTGTGAGAAAAAGGTTTCTGAGTAAACATAAATTGGCAGGAATTCTCTCTCCTCACGTCTCTCTTTCTCTCTCCTGTGTTTGTGAGATCGTCTTTTCTCTTTCTGTATTGGTTCACTTGTTCGGACACGCCCAGACTCTCCTCTCCATTTGAGTGTCATTCCTGTTCGATTCTCTCAGCTTGAGGGCTTTCCTCTCTGGGTAATCTCTCGCCTTCACTTTCGTTTTCTCTGTTTTTTGAATTTTTATTTGTGGCGTTCATGCTTTGATGATTGCTGTTTCTCTCTGAAATTGAAGGGTATTTGTTTTCCTTCATTTTTATGTTGTGGGTCGGCTCAATTTGTTTCATTGTTAGGTGAATTTCGGTACCTTGATTGCAGATATATTTGAGTAGTGGATATTTGCCCCTTTTGAATGTTCAGTATTATTAATCAGGCACTCTATTTTTTAATGCAAGTTATGGCATTTAGGACCACTTTGTATTATGATCATGAGTTTTTCTGTGTTTATGGTTTGTTATTTCCGGTCTTGAGCTCGGTTTCACTATTTCTGTGGCTGCAATTTCACTTTCTAAGGGGAGTATGCAGAAATCCAATTTGGAATGTTTATTTAATAAATCTCACTCCTATTTCTTTACCTGACATTGACAATGCTGGATTTTTTTATGGATTTAATGTTTTTTATACCTTTTGATCCTGGAGTTTATGGTTTGTGATTTTCTTTGACTTGTGTATGAATGGGAATTGAGCCCTGCTCTTGATATTCACATATTCAGCACTATTTTTCCGTTTGTTTGCTTCAGCTGCTGATGGATTTGAAACTTAACTCATAAACCATGGTGTTGATGAAAAACAAATTTGGATGTTTTGAAACCTAAACATGCAGTTTGCCAGTTTCTCTGTTAAAGCGTAATCTTCATGGAATTTGAGTATGAGATCCCTCTCTTCAGTAGTTTACCTTTGTATTCTACTGGCTCAGTAGATAGCTTTAATCAGCTGACCCTTTTACACGGCTGACATTCCTAACATAATATAGTAGTTTTTATTTGGGTGGTGTTTATAGCATTTTCGTTTATTATATTTATAGAAAATAGAGGACTTTAGTGTTAACTTTATCTGGGTGCAGTTCTTTAATTTCTGTTACTTAATTTACGAAAGTGTATTTTTCTAGTAATTATTACGCCTTCAGGTCATTGTGTTTTTTAGTAATGATTGGGGTCACCAATGAAAATCATAGGGAAGTGGTGGGAAGAGTGCCTTACTAATTTAGCTTCCTCTTTTCCAAATATTTCACAAAATGATCTCTATGAATCTTACCAATAATAAATAGTATCTTACTAAGTTTATGTTGTCTTATTTTGGCAGAAGGGTGATGATATGAAGCAGGCTAACCATCAGCTGTCAGGTCAAATTTTCAAAGTTTTTTAGTATTATAAGGAAATAAAGTTAGATAAGTTGTTTGAGCAAATACTCATATAAATCATGCGTTGCAGGTTCTTTCGCCATTCCTCCAGTAAATATTCCAAGAGGAGTGGGAAATGGTGCATGGGGGACTTTATCTGGATCTGATTCTTATCATGCCTCAAGTGATGCTACCCTTTTCTCAAGCTCATTGCCTGTTCTACCACATGAAAAGTGTATGTGTCTGCAGTTGTATAATCTTTGAAATGTTCTTACCTGTAGTGATACTTACCTAGTGTTGTTAACATGCAGTAAACGTAGCTGTGAATGTGCATCAATCTGTTGATGATGCATCAGCTGACTCAAATAAACTTAAGCAGGATGTTGAGGGAAGTGATTTACTTGGGCATATTGAAACTCAGGGCATCGGAAGCTTACTTCCTGATGACGATGAGCTTTTAGCAGGCATACTGGATTTTGACTTAAGTGGGCTGCCTGGTTCTCTTGATGACTTGGAAGACTATGATCTTTTTGGCAGTGGTGGTGGTATGGAACTGGAAAGTGATCTACACGACAGCCTGAGCATGGGTATGTCAAAGATAAGTTTATCTGATGGTGTTGTTGGCAATGGCATACCACAACAGGGTCTTGTGAATGGGGTTGGAACTCTTGCTGGAGAACATCCATATGGGGAACACCCGTCAAGAACATTATTTGTTCGGAATATTAATAGTAATGTTGAGGACTCAGAACTCAGAACCCTTTTTGAGGTAATTTTGTTTATTTGGACCTCCTCATGAATATTTGCTGGTAATATCCTTGTTTGTCTTGTTCGTTTTGGTTATATATTTGCTGTTTAAGTTCATGGTTAGTAATGATTCATATCTAACGCTTTCCATTGAACATAAAGAATTGTTGATTTTTTTTAATTTATTCATTGTTGATCCAATAATATAGTTAGAACAATAGTTTTCAAGATTGTGTTTATGTTTCTGTTACTGCTTTGTGTCTTGTAAGTTGTAAGGTGTGCATCCTATTCATGTTTGCTTTTTTAAATATGACAAACTTGTGAGAGATGTTCAATGTTCCAAGTCAGTTTGCATCTGTAGGATAACATTATGAGATGCGCTGCTCTGATTTTCTTATGGTAAAAAATATTGAACATTGATTTTCATTTTTTTTCTGGAGAACTGCTAGTTGATCGTTATTCTTTTTCCATTCTCTTGTAGCAATATGGTGATATCAGGACTTTATACACTGCATGCAAGCATAGAGGCTTTGTGATGATATCTTATTATGATATTCGAGCTGCTCGAACTGCGATGCGGGGATTGCAAAATAAAGCACTAAGGCGGAGGAAGCTTGACATTCACTTCTCAATTCCAAAGGTTGAAAACAAATACCATATTTTTTTTCTAAGTTTCTTTTCACTTCATATTGCTGTAAATGTGAATGTGAATTTATATCTTTCATTCTCTTGTATCATGTTAGGATAATCCATCGGACAAGGATATGAATCAAGGAACTTTGGTGGTCTTTAATTTGGATCCATCCATTTCAAATGAAGATCTGCGCCATATCTTTGGGGCTTATGGTGAGGTCAAAGAGGTAATTAATAGCTTTTGAACTGTTCCTTTCTTGTTTCAAATGCTCTCTGTCTCTCTCAATCTACAAAATTTTGCTGACATCTCTACAATGGCATTTGTTGTTTAACAGATAAGGGAAACTCCACACAAGAGGCACCATAAGTTCATTGAATTTTATGATGTCAGAGCTGCAAAAGCAGCACTTAAGTCCTTAAATAGGAGTGACATAGCTGGCAAACGAATTAAGCTCGAACCTAGTCGTCCTGGTGGAACCCGCCGAAAGTACGTCTAACTTTTCAACATATCTCATGCATTTATATGATAATACAGTGCCTCAAGATTATTTGCTCCTCTTTTCTTTTCTTTGTGTGATTACGAATATAAACTACTACTTGCCTTCACCTTGTAGCTTGATGTTACAACTGAATCAAGACTTTGAACAAGATGAAACGCAGGCTCTTTTGCATCATGTTGGCTCTCCTTTAACCAACTCTCCACCAGGTAAAGCCTATCAATACTACATTACTTCTGGATTTATGGTTCTTCTGTACACATTTTAGATTTGAGTTTTTGATTTCTTTGTTTTGTTGTTTCTCTAATACAGTTATAGTTGATGCCACACTAATGACAGGTAACTGGGTTCATTTCAATAACCCCATTGAACCTAATCACTTACAAGCTATGAGTAAATCACCTGGTTTTAGGACCATGAGCCCAACAACCAATAACAACTTGCCTGGATTAGTTTCAGTCCTCCATCCCCAAGCATCTGCAAAAATCGCACCTATTGGAAAAGACCACATTAGGGGGAGTCATCTAGGAAGTATGTTTACCAACACAAACTCGGGCCTTGGAGTTTCCTTTCCACATTCACATTCACTTCCAGAGCCTAAAATGGACCTGTACCATGGAGCTGTTCCTTCCTCCAGCCCAACTCCAAATGGATCTAACATGGGTAAATTATCAGGGCCACAGTTTCTTTGGGGGAGTCCCAATCCGTACTCTGAGCACTCTAACGTTTCAGCCTGGTCAACTTCATCTGTGGGACATCCATATATGGCCAATGGCAAGAATCACAGCTTTCAATACTCCGGACGGCCTGTCTCTTTCATCGGGACATCCCAGAATCTTCATCACCATCATGTTGGATCTGCTCCTTCCGGTATTCATACTGAAAGACAATTTGGTTACTTAGCAGGATCACCGGAAACTTCATTTATCAGTTCTGTTGGTTTGGGTAGTAGGGGTTTAGGGCACAATGATGGAAATTTCATGATGAATATGGGTGCTCGTGCTGCTCTAAGTTCTGGTGTTTGTATTCCAGGAAACATATCTGAAAACGCTTCCTCGAGTTTCAGAATGATGTCCTCCTCATCAAGGCTTAGTCCTGTGTTTTTAGGTAATGGTCAATACCCTGGACTAACACCCATGGGTATGGAGGGCTTGACCGACCATGGAAGGAGCAGCAGACGTGTCGAGAATAATGGGAATCAGGCAGATAGCAAGAAACAATTTCAGCTCGACTTGGATAAGATTATCCGTGGAGAAGATACTCGGACAACCTTAATGATTAAAAATATCCCTAATAAGTAAGAATATTGTTTTGAAGATATCCTTTCCTATACAGTGTAGATCCATGATGATTCTCTGTTTTTAATTTGTTCTGTTTTCCTTAAGGTACACCTCCAAGATGTTGCTGGCTTCCATTGATGAAAATCAGAGGGGCACTTATGATTTCGTCTATTTGCCGATTGATTTTAAGGTAAAAAAAATTTATGCCTTTTGAAGAGAATTTAATTTATCGACCCTTTTCGATTGATCCCGAGCCTGATAGTTACGTGTTTGTGGGTGCAGAACAAGTGCAATGTGGGCTATGCGTTTATCAACATGCTGTCTCCTAAGCACATTATTTCGTTCTACCAGGTTTTATGTTATACCTTTATCGGGTTTTTTTGTTGGGAAAATTACCAAAATGGTCCTTGGGTATTAGGATTTGACTAATTTAGTCTCTGAACCAATTCTTATGCCAATTTTGGCACATCAGAAAGTCGGTGAGGAACAATTGGTTGGTTTTGTCATAATTGGAGCAAAGCGGCCTAAAATTAGTTTAGGGACTAAATTGATCAAATCTTGGTAGTAGCAAAGTCGTCCCCGGTAAGGACCAAATTTGTTGGTTTTGTCATAATTGGAGCAACGTGGCCTAAAATCAGTTTAGGGACTAGATGGATCGAATCTTGATAGTTTATAGGGATAAATGCAAAAATGACTGTTTACTATACAACTTTTACAAGTTCACACTGTATACTAAAAAGTGATGTTTGTTGTACCTGTCACGTTCAGATTTGTTGCATTTTGTGTAAATTTGTTCCAAAATGACGATTTTCCCTTTAAAAAAGTAACAAGTAAATACAAAAAATCCAAATTTTCACCTTTAATTTTCTTCCTCTTTGAACATACAAAAATGAAGAAAATTAAAGGAGATGAAAATTATTTTAAAAATAATATTTTTTTACTTATTAGTTTTTAAAGGGCAAAATCGTCATCTTGAAACAAATTTACACAATGCAACAAATCTGAACGTGACGGGTACAACAAGCATCACTTTTTAGCTTGCAAATGTTGTAAAGTAAACCGTCACTTTTTGCAATTCTCTAGTTTATACATTGTTTTGGAAGCTTTTCCTTATTTATTTGCTCCTCATGGCCGGTGTTGTCATAATTGGAGGACCAAGTCTACCTTTAATTCGTTTAGGGACTAAACTGATCGAATCTTGATACTGTCTTGGTAGTTTTTCGTTATTTACTCTCTTTTGGGTCTTAAACATTTTCAATCATGTATAGGCATTTAACGGGAAGAAGTGGGAGAAATTCAACAGTGAGAAAGTTGCTACCTTGGCATATGCCCGAATCCAAGGAAAGACCGCTCTTGTGACCCATTTCCAGAACTCAAGCTTAATGAATGAAGATAAGCGATGCAGACCTATCGTCATTCACACGGACGGTCCTAACCCGAGAGATGGTCATTTTATAAGTCCTAACTTTTGAATATATTATATATCGAGTGTATAAACTTAAGAAGAGGAGCAGAAGACGGGAAAAAGCCTGCAGATTTTGTGTTATAGTCAGCAAGAGCTTTTTTGTTTCGATAAGTTTTGGTTTCGTTCTTGTCTTTTACGGGTTTGGATATCGAATATGTGAGTCTGAATGTTTTGTTTGCTGCTGGATAGATGAGTTTCAGAGAGCTGCCTTTTTCAGCATTGTTTTTTTGAACTGAACTGAGGCTTCCTTACAGAAAATTGTATAGTGAAGAAACATCTTTTTTTTCTAGTAATATTTGGTCTTGCATCTTTTGATTTGGTGTGTCTGACTCTATATATTTAATCCATTTTGTATTTATCAATCGGTTACAACCCGTCTACAAGTTGGACGGAAAAAATCGAGAACAGACCGTCTACAAGTTGGGCCTAAATATGGAATTTTTAAGTTAAATCCACTTTTGTGTGTTATAAGCCCATAATCTTATTAAATAATTTCTTTTAAATTAAACTTATTTTTTCTAATGAAGGTTAATATTTGGAACCTATTTAATTATTTATTGCATTAATATTTTTTTAAATAATTATTTTCGGGGGTTTATGGTCTTTATCAGGGAAAAAATTGCGGTTTTCGATCGTTTTTCTGATCAGATTTTATCCGTAAACCGAATTTCGGATTTTAAAACGGTCAAAAAAACGACTAATCCGGCCGTTACTTACCCCTAAATTCCACACTACCTAACAAAACCTATTTTTGCTTCCAAACTCAACACTTAATCAATCACTAGAACTCATAATCATTGATCTTCACAAGAAGCCTCCATAAATGGCCTTACAAAGACTGAGGATATATGTACAGATTCATGCATAGCCTTACACAACATTCTGATACGCAACACTCTCCTCCTCCTCTTATATAGCCGTTAAAAGCACACAACAATCATCCAAATCTTAACCTACCACTAACCTCTCCTATGACAAACTTGTAACACAAGTTACATATCAGTTACAACCCGTTGACACGAAGAAAAAAACGAATCAGGTCATGCTGGTATCGGACTGAGACCCCTTGTGCTTGTCTTTCTTCATTTTGAACTCAATGTCGATGAGAAAGTAACATATGTTATGCTCTATGATATATCGAACATGACCGTTCATTTTACTGAGGATTTTCCTCGACTGGTTCAGCCCGAGGCCTTCCTGCGTTGTCCACTGGTTGCCTCCCTCGAACATGTCCTGAATGATGGCTGCAGGAAGGCCTTTGCCTGGATGTGTCATCCTATATGTGCAAGAAAAAAAAATGTTATGTCCCGTTATGAAAATGCATAACCAAGACGTATGCAAGAGATAACAGAGAAAATCTAGTAGCGTTTGGAGACCGAGAAAATTTTCTACGGGATCAATTCAATAGTAACATACAGTAGAGAAAATTCATTAGCTTTTGGAGAACGAGAAATTTTTCTACAAGATCAAATCAATAGTAACATACAGTATTTGCTCTAGAGATGCAAGATGTAACAGAGAAAATCCAGTAGCGTTTGGAGGATGAGAAAATTTTCTACGGGGTCAATTAAATAGTAACCATACAGTATTTGCTCTAAGAGATCAGAAGTGGCAATAATCTTCGCTTTTGCAGTATAGTTCAAGTACAAATTTTATAGGGAACTGATATGAACAGGTTAGGTTTTAGGGATAATTGCAAAAAATGATTGTTTACAACTTTTGAAAGTTCACTCCGTACACTAAAAAGTGATGGTTGTTGTACCCGTCACGTTCTGATTTGTTGCATTTTGTGTAAATTTGTTCCAAAATGACAATTTTGCCCTTTAAAAAGTAACGAGTAAAAAACAAAAAATTCATAATTTTCATCTCTTTTAACTTTCTTCATTCTTGTATATTTAAAGACGAAGAAAATTAGAAAAGGTGATTTTTTTTACTTGTTATTTTTTAAAATATAAAATTTCAAGGGAAAAATCGTCATTTTTTGAACAAATGTACACCAAATACAATAAATCTGAATGTGACGGGTACAACAAGCATCACTTTTTAGCATACGGCGTGAACTTGTAAAAGTAGTTTACTTAACACTAAACAGTCATTTATTTTACAATTATCCCTAGGTTTCTATCATGATGCTGAAACGAATCAATTCATTTCTATCAATATCTTGTAATGTATACCAGTAATATGCTTAAGAGGCAGCTTCTTTGAAGATAAATAGGAAGATAATGATAGTTGTGATACCTAAACTGCAAGCGTATGTATTCATTGCCATCTTGTATCAGTTTCAGGCCCGGTGAAATCTTGATCTCAACCCAGCCATCTGAAGAAGGTGCATGATTCACCACATTAAGCAAGAAATCCGATAATACCAGTTGAAGTCTGATTTGATCGCCATGTAGATGTAATGTTTTGATGTCCTCGGGAATTTTATGAAAGAGTTGCACGTTCTTCTCTTTCAGCACGATCATCACTTGACTTACAATGGCATCCATAACGTTTCCTAAATAAAACTCTCCCATATTCAGCTTGATTCTGCAGATAGATCAAGAACAATGATTTAAACAATTAGAGAGTAACTTTTAGGGCACAGAACTTGACAAAGTGAGTGGAATCGAACTCACCCTTCAGTACTTCCCAACTCCATATCATCGATGATGGTCATGATCTGTCTCTCACAGGCAGCGCTGGTTTCAAGGAGTTGCTTCTGAGCCTCTGAGATGACCGTGTTTTCGAGCAGCTTGTGTGTGAATCGAATCCCATTCAAGGGATTTTTCATTTCTTGACGTATATAAGTCAACTCCTTCAGTTTCGAGTACTCCTTCCCTTCTTTCCCGGGTTCTTCAACCTGATCCGGGTTACTCACTACTTGCAAGAAGCAAAAACAACCGACCATGTTCCCATTCAAATCAGTTCTCTTGTTAGCCGACAAGAGCACCTCGACAAACCTCCCTTCTTTGTTGAAAAACCCGAACTGGGACTTCTTTGTGTCCTGTCCGTTGATTCCCCGGTACAATAAGATCATGAACTCAGTGAGAGTATCCTGACCCTTCATCTGACAAAACCCTCCAAAGATTTCACCAGGAAGCATTTTGCCAAAGACTTCTTGTTTTGCAAAGCCGGTGAGCTTTTCCATGGCCGCGTTCCATTCAGAGCAGCAAGCGTTCTCATCAGAAGCGAATATTGGTGGGATTAACGGGTTGAGGCTTTCTACAATGCCTTTGTAATCTCCTTGCAATTGGATGAACTTGTCCATGACTATTTTTTCGCATGTGATGTCTTGACCCACAAAGCACACTCCAACTATAGTGTTTGTGTAGTCCCTACTTGTGCATGCATTAGCTACTATGTATATGACTGGGTTTTGTTGCTGAGCCCCGAAGTTTCTCAGTTTTAGCTCAATACCCTTTTCTTCCTCACCTGGATAGAACACAGTTAAGCTATAACAATACAGAACTGAGGAATCAATAAGATTAATTGCAAAGAAACTCGATGAAGATGATCAACTCAAGTTGGTCCAGTGGTTAAAAGCTCCCTCCAATACAATGGAGGACCAAAGTTCGAACCCTGGTGTAAGCAGTCTTATAGATAAGAAGAACCATATGTTTGGTGCTCCTTGCTTCTACATAAGCAAGTGCGACCAAATCTTGGTACAAAAATAGCTTATCAGAAAAAAATCGATGAAGATGGCAACATATTGAACTGAAGTAAGATTCTGAACTACAAGATGGGCCTGATCAAGAATATCTAAAACTATAAGTTTTTACAGGTTCTACACAACAAGACCGATCTTGGACATGATTATAGGTCCAAGGTACTTGGAATTATGTTGGGTTGAGGTCTTATGTAGCAAGTTCATACAAATTATACAAGATGGCTCAGTCAATCAGTTAAAGCATCTTGCTTTAGAATAAGCTATGATTAAGCATACAGAGCATAGTCAATTAATAATGATACCGCAATGGGAAACCAAGAAGATTAATCGAACAGAAACTGGAAAAATATTGGACAAAAGCAAGACTATGAACTACAAGACGGGCTCGAACCACTTTTGCTCTTACTTTTGAAGTTTCCAAACGAACAAGATCTACTTTGTGACATGATTATCGGTCCAACTTACTTGTCACTATGACTAAAAATGCTCTCTTTGTCCTAAACATATCCCCAAAAGTAATACTGACCTTAAGATACTCTCTTTCTTCTAAAATAATGTCCCAAAATTAGTGTAGTTAAGCATGGTTTTGTCTATTTATTGTTTGATTCTAAGGTAAATAATTTTGCCTTTTTGAAGATAATTTTATCGACCCTTTTCAGTTTCACCTCTTATCTGGTTTCTTTCATTTGAGCCCGAGCCTGAAAGTATAAATTTTGAAGGTTCCAAACTAATAAGACCTACTTTAAGACATGATTATCAGTCCAATTTACTTGGGACTATGTCAAGTGGGAGGTCTTATGTGTGATTAAGCATATAGAGAATGGCATATACAAGAAATTGAAAGAAGAACCGATTACCTTGCAAAGCTCGGCGCAAAAGATTTTCAACAGCCCCACGAGAGTCCTCATGAACAACATCATTGACCAGGGACTTACCCATGACTTCACTAGTTTGCAACCCCGTCAATTCAGCAACTTTTGAGTTCCAACCATTCACAAGGCCAGCTGAATCAACCCCAAAGATCGGAGCGGTAGCTGTTTCGATCAACCTAACCATTTCACAAGCCACAGAGCTGAGCTCATCCACATCTTGCATCTCGGTATCACTCTTGCGGGTCGAAACCAAAGCCTTAGATCCGTTATTCTCCATTTCCTGAAATGAGTCCCTCAGTATAAGCTGCAACGAGTGAATAGCATTGATTTCAGAAACATCCCAAGGCAAGCTTCGGCTTTTCACAACTTCGAGAAAGGCATTGAATGATAATCTCGGGTGCATCCTTCCTCCATCGTCTTTATCCTCGGGGTGATGCTTAGCTCCTCCCCATTTGACTTCCTTAGCAGTATGAGATCTGAACCAGAACAAGAAGTCCTTTGAAGTGATCCTCGCTATGGCCATTCCACAAACAGCATCACCGAGTAGAGCAGCCCCGGGGTACTCAGCATCAGCTAAACTATCAGTGCTCAGACCGGTAAGATCTCCATGGTTATGAAGAAGCCACTCTGCAATGTCCTTGACCTGTGGCTCAGTTGGGGTTGTACCCAATAACCAACACTTCCCATCATAGTACAATGCAGCACCGTCACATTTCACAAGATCCATGATACTAGGAGATTGAGTCACAATACCATATGGAGCATCCCTTAGCAGCATGTCACATAACAAGGTTTGTGTCCTGAGAGTCTGCTTCTCCAGCAATTGTGTTGCCAATTGAAGCTCGGCATAGAGCTGAAGCCCGAAAGCTTGCATTAGGAACTCACAGGCATAGCGAAGAGGGAAAGGGACGTACCGGGGAGAAGAGTGGTGACAAACTACCAATCCCCATAGCTTGGTTGAGTTGCTTCCATTGATGATCACAGCCATGACTAGTGAAGAAATGGAGCCCATGTTGGCCATGTACTGAGTGTGGCAGCCATGGGGAGACCGGAGGGTTGAGTTAACCAAGCAGAGAGGCTGCTTTAGGGCTTCACTCTGAATGACCTTAACAGGACTAGCGTTACAGTCACAAATCATCCTAACTCGGTTCTGCTTGAACAAGAACCGAGAAGCTTGAGGGATGTCCGTTGCTGGGTAATGCAACCCCAAATAAGGCTCTAGATCAGACCTCCTGATCTCAGACACAACCTCGCCATGATCGTCATCGTGGAACTTGTAAACCATAACCCTATCATACCCAGTAAGCTTCTGAACATCTTCAACAACAGTATCACACAACACACCCACATCCCCTCCCGAAAGCGACTGCAGCCTAGAAATAGCCCTAATGGCGAGTTTCTGAGACTGTACCGCCCCAGCGAGAGACAATGCAGGATCACCAGACCTAGCAGGCTCTAAATCAATCACAATCCCCACATCAATCCTATGCAAAATAGCATAAAAAGGCTTATGGGCAGTTCTAGAATAAACCCAAATCGGGTTCAACAGAGAAATCTCCCTAGAAGCCATGGCTTTAACAAATGAAGCACCAGCTGAGGGAGTGAAAAGGGTCCTTGCATCAACCCCAATCAGACCCTCTAACCTCTTAACCCCAACTGTACCCTCCAAACCCAACAAATCAAAGCAATTTTCACTGTAACTAATGATCCTGAAACTGGGTTCTTCAATTGCAATCATACAACCAAAGGGCTGGATGAGACCGCCCCTCTGGATTCTCGACAAATACGCAGTGATTTGTTCATCAGGGACCGATTCGGGAGCATAAACAACAGACCTCGAGTAATCGAAAGACCTACCGGACTCAGCCGATTGCTCGAACTGAGCTAAGAGCCTCGCGTCCGCATTGTATTGGGCGATGAGCGCCTTGTTCCGGTTCTGGGTACTGGTGGCGGGGCTCGTGCGCCGCCCCGGCGAAGCCCAAAGCGCGCTGGTGTGG
>JAYMSU010000290.1:0-15417 GCA_036897765.1 Erodium chrysanthum | reverse complement strand
GTGCTAACACCCCTTAAGGTGCTAACACCCCCTTAACATGCTAACACCATTTAGAACCGTAGGATCAAATTTTGGTCAACTGATCCAATGAATCATATAAATGCAGTGGCAATTTTGTAAATATATGTGTTTGACCCGGTTTTTTTGTCAAAAAACAATTAAAAGGGTAGAACAACCATTTAGAAAATTTCATTCAGCCGGGCGTTGGAAAATTTCGAAACCCTAATCATGTTTCCATATTAATCCCTATTTTTCAGACGTGATTGTATTGCCGAAATTGAGATCACAAGCAAAGTAACAAGCCGCCCGCGGTGATGTGGCCGGAGTAGCTCCCTGCACGGTTGTCATCGTCAGGTTTCTCCCCTCGCCGGCGCTGGCCTGATTTGGTCACCGGGTTGGCATCACTCAATTCTGTGAACTGTCGTTCCAGTTCAGCTCCATCTTCGGCATCACAGCGAGAGCTCTTAATCTCAAACGACAATCAAGACCTTCCTTTCATGGCGTCGATCCATAGCACCCGGATCCATGTTCCCTTCACGCTCCCTCAATTGCAGGTTTCGCTTCTCTATCCCTCTGATCTCGAACTTTCTTCTTGTTTCCGTTTTGATGCCCGCCTCGTGTTTGTGGAAATTAATTGTGATAATTGATGATTATCAGGTAGGCTCATACCGCAAGAGCCATCAATCTGGTTCCGAGAACGCCACGAGACTGCAAATTGTGAGGCGGACTATGGATATGTCAGGTGCCTCATGAGCCCAAGACCGGCTCCGGCTGACTTCTTTGGCGCTGTCAACGTACGTCTCTAACTCCATGTGCTTTGTGAATTACTCTGATCACTGCTAGCTACAATGGAGATTGGGTTGTGCTCTGTTCTTGCTAGTGTAGTAGAGAGAGTGAAATGTGAAGGAGTAGGCACGCCTCTGTTCTGGTTTTGGAGTTCTTTCTGCTGACGATGTGTGATCGGGAGATTGAGATTGAGGCATCAACTAAGCAAGAAGCCGAGGCTGCTGCTCTTTCATGGAGGAAAAGGCTCGTGACTGAAGGAGGTGTTCGCAGGGCTTGTCAAATTGATGCTCGGGGTTTACTGCTCTTAGTTGCTGGTTTTGGAATCCCTGCTCAATTTAGGAGTGAAGATTTAATGGATTTAGTGATTCTAAGTAATGCAAGGGAAATATCAGAAGCCCTCAGACAGTCTCGAGTCCTTGTTCAGAGGATTCCAGGTATTTATTCTGACATGTGTATTATATATGTATGCTAGGAAGACATATTTGTGCATCATTCATTGTTTACTGTTGATCTGCTAAATATTAGTTAGTGTCAGTTTGTGTATCTTTGGGCTTGCATCTGATTGTTAGCTATAGCTGCTATGCTATTTCATTCCCCTGTGGTTATCTTATGTTGTGTTTTAAAGGACTGGAAAGTTTTAAATAAGTATGCTCGTACTCGTAGTATACAAAATGTGGATAGCAGAACTTAAAGCCACTATGATTATAATGTAGGTAGTGTTTATTGGATAGATAAGATATATTGCCCCCATTTCCCATTGACTTTTTAGTTGATTAATAGCATTAGTATTGTACAGAACCAAAAAGCAACAAATTTAGCCAACTGTGCATGACCAAAGATAAATCCTTTAAAAGGAAATCTGAGAAAGCTCATATGATTGAGAGGAAGATGATGGTTGTCGAGAGAATGAGTGGAAGGCAAACAACCTCGATCATCCACTCATCAGATGGTTAGGTACTCTGTTTTAGCGATGACAATAAATGTTATATAACATGATGGAAAGTCTATTGTTAGCTATGACATAAAAAACAAAGGCCTGCTTTCACTCTTAAATTTTCTAGTTTGAGTTGTCCCTAATAACATATGGGAGCAAAAGATACACATGCTATGTGAGAACTAATCTATACTAGTTCAGCTCAAAAATTGAAGGTTTTAGCTAAGAAAGAGTCTATATCTATGTTACTGATGGTTTAGTATAACTTCTTATCCGACTACAGATTCAACCCAAATGAACGCTTTATTCTCCTATTTTACTGTGTTTGATGAGTTGAACCGGTCCATTATGATTTTGGGTCTGAGGACCCTTCGATTTCTGGATATTCCTGCAATTTGATTGTATCAGAATTTCTGATCTTGCTTTATCATACGGTTGGAAATATTAAAAGGTCCATTTCTTAATGGTAAGTGATAACTGACCCAAACAACTTGTTTCCGACCAAGGTTGGTTAAGTTCGGTCTTCCTGTGTTCTTGCATCCTGAAGATAACAATACTATGGTTGATATATTGCATCTTGTTATTATTCTTTAATGCTTTCCCTTTTTTCTCTTCAGATATTAACTTGTAAGTTGTAACTAGAGATGATTTCTCTTATATTTCAAAGAATTGAGCTAGAAGTTTATATGAAATTATGCAAAACCTCTTGTTGGTTTTTAAACCTTTGCAATCAGTAATAACATTAAAAGTTCAAACCCTAAAGGCGTATTGGGTCTACCGAAAACAGTCTACTTACAGGCGTGGCACATATAACTTGCTTGGTCACTATGACATTTTTGCCTTATGTGATATAATTTTGGTGTACCACAGATATCATGGAGATGATGCTGAAACATAAATTCTATGTTGAAGCCGTTGATGTTGTTTTTACCTTTGGGATTGAGGATAACTACCCTCCTCAAACAATTTTGACTTCATTCTTACAAGAATCTAAAGAAGCATCAAAGAAGACAAGAAGAGATGCTCCGTTTTCCGTTCTGGTACAGTCTATTTCGCATACCCTATATTTTAGAATTTTTCTAGTGTTTAACAGTTTCTAATGATGATATTAATTTTAACAGAAAGAAGCAAAGCTAAGGCAGCTAGATAGACTGAAATTCATAACCAAGTGTTTGGAAGATCACAAGGTTGATCCTACAAAGCTTGTACCAGGATGGGAAGTTAAAGAAAGGATGACCAGCCTGGTGAAAGAAATTGCCGAGCTCAATAAGAAATTGTTGGACAAGGCCAAGGCTGCACAGAAGAGGCATGTTGATGAACACGAGTCCTCTCATAGAATGAATGGTCATGAAATGAAGCGCTCAAGATTCGCAGTCAATGGATCGCCCCAAATGTCCCAACCCATCATTGGGTTACATGAGCAAAGGGGCGCTGTGTATGCAGATAGCATTCGATCATACGCTGGTTTAATGGCATCAAACTATCTGGACAATGGAGTCTCTAGTTCATTGTCACATGATGGAATGAGTTTACCTGGAGCTGGAATTGGAGGCCAGTCTTCTCCAGGGTTATATGCTGGGATTCACAGACAGTCCTTAGTTGATGATGCTGGCCAGTCCTACATGTGGCGCAGACCTGGGAGTGCAATATATGATGAGAGATCTTTGGTGCGAAGTTATGGCGGGTACCCTACATCTGTAGGTATGTCACCGTCCCTGGATGGCTTTGCAGGTCTACCAAATCACTCTTCTGTTGGTGTTGCCGGTCGTGGCTCGGGCTCTGAACTATATAGATTTGCTGATTCTGTAGCAGAAGGTGAATTACATCGGAGTAGTGGTTCGCAAATAACCGAATCAAAACACCCTGGAGTGCCCGCCCATCTATTACCGTACTTGAATTGAAAGCCAATTTTCATGTCTGGCTTCTTTTAACCTGAAATCAATTTGCCACCGGACAGAGCAATTGAATTGTATTTACTTTTTCTTGAGGGGGGATTGTACTTACTAAATCATAGGAAGTTTTTATTTTATTCTGACATGTGATATACCTTTTATTTACAAACATAATTGCTTCTTGTGTGATATCTATAATACGAAGGACTTACATTTCTCGATCAGACTATGAGGAACTCACATTTCTCGACCAGACTGAGATGAACATGAACTAATTTATCATTACACGAATTGTTGGGCCTAACTCCTAAACGAGCCCATGATGATAGTATTGGGCTTGGGTCGGGTTCAAATATATGGATCCAGTCCACCCGACGTGTCTCACTTACGATCGTGTTTGTTCCTCTCGTTCAGTGGAATTCGATCTGTGTCAACGCACGCGCTCTCTTGTTCGTTCCCGGTTCTTTGGTTTATTAAACGCGCCGGTAATCGTTTTCATCTCTCTCGTTATGTCTTCGTTGAATCTCTACTAACTGCGATAGTTTAGTCTTAAATATGCGCTCTAGTGTTCAATTATATTTACATTTCTTATATATACACAAACTATGCGAGTTTTCGAGTGAGAAATTGGAATCGAAGGTGATTGAGCATGAAAAATCATTGAGTCCTTATACGTAGTTGATTTGCTAGTTCGGTGTATTTTTTCCGGGATCCGTCAAAGAGTAAGCTTTTTTGCTGTAACATGTATCTTGTGCGTATTCTAAGGTGGGTCTCCTTTTGGATGCACATAAGGTGTTTGATATAATGCCAATGTGGAATATGGTTTCCTGCGGTATGGGTACCGTCATTTCTGGGTATGCTGATGAGCATGGTGTTGACGGTTTTGGTGCTATTTGAGTTCATATGTAGACATGAAGAGGGTGAGACTGGCTGATTAGTGATAGACCCTGGACTATGTATTAGTAGTGATGCTGATAGGGTAGTTTCTTTTCTTGCAACTAGAAGTGGGGTTTCTGGTTACCATGTATGCAAAATATCGGAGCTTACATGCTGCAATTTGAACTTACTAAGACTTTCTATCATGTAACTGGCAATTATAAATGGCTGTGAACCAGGAGGAAAATCCCACAAGGCTAGAAGGTCTTTAAAAAATGAATTTTTCTTCGAGGATTAGGACATTTGGAGACAAGGAGCACTCTCTGGGTATGTGATTTCTGTGAGCATTACCTCTGTCTGGTAGGAAGGGACTGGGTATTTTAATTTGATATTTTATAGGTTTAGCGTAGCTTTTGACAGTTGGTTATGATATATATTTTTGGTGGTTCTTAGTGATTCAATATCTGTAGTCATAACCATGGTTGTAAACTGAAAGAGTCGATGCAGGAGAGATGTCATGGAATTAGGCTTTGTGAGTATCCTGGGCATGCATAAGGATGTATAATAACTGAGGAGGAGGAAGGGGCCATATTAAGTAATTTTTAAGGATCCTAGATGTAGCTTGGCTGAGCTGAAGAGTGAGGTACACGTTTCGTCAGTGAACATAGGCATCAATAGATTGATGAAATATGTAGTTGTACCATTAAGTCCTAGCTTGCTTCATTCTTGTGAGGACGAACAAAGCTATTTGTTTTTCTCTATGCCAAGAAAAGTCGTTGAAATAGTATTTAGTATTGATTACTTCTAATTTTCGACCTGACCTATAGCTACGTCAGCTCTTGCTTATGATTCTAAATGTCTCTCTGTCTCATGCTTTTTTTGTAAAATATGAATACCATACACTGGATTGTTTCATATGGGAAGTAAATTATATATTGACTTAAGGTGCACCTTATTCTGGTAGAAAGTTATCTGTTCATACAAATATTTTTTATCTCTCTTTGTTCTGTCGAGACTAAACTAATTTGATCCGAGAATATATTCAAGTTTGACTAACCAAGCATGGCTTAAATGATGCAGACCTCACAAATTCAAGGGGAGAAAACAAGACGCAATGTCCAAGTCTTGCAAAGGCCTTGCAATGGAACTTGTCAAGTGTCTCAGTGAATCTGATTGTGTTAAGGTAAGCATTTCTGTACATGTAGACATGTTTAATCACGGGGTAATCCAATTGTGATTTCAAGCATGTATCCTTGTTTGTGCTTTATTTCTGGTATTCTTGATTCAAGGTTGAGAAGCGATCATACAGGGAATGTGCTGCAGAGAAGAGTCCATGCATACCAAGCGAATGTGTGGGACTAAGGGAAACATATTTCAATTGCAAGAGGGGTCAGGCATGTATTACCATCTCATTTTCTTTTCCTCTGCACTCCTGCATTAGTTAGTTCCTTTTATGGTAAATCTGGTTTTATTATTGGAATGTACTTAAAAGTTGAGTGCAAGTACTTGTTCACAATTTGTTTATCAAAAAAACATTACATTAAGTAGCTATAACGTTTCCAACAGAATCATGATGATAGTAGAATATCAACGGGGGCGCTTATTTTGAAATGGTGGGAGTAGTAATCTGAATGCAATATATATATTTACGAATAATGATACTAAGATTCTAATGCTTGTTAAAATGCTTCTCATTCTTTTCACAGGTTGACATGAGAGCTAGGATTCGGGGGAACAAAGGCTACTAAGATGCTTTCGAGATTGTGTAGTGTTATGAGGCAAACATGATGCAGGTATCCTTGTCTTTGGAAAGATCGATTATCACCGCAGCAGGCTTCCTTTTGTTAGTTTGCGGAAGATTGGTCAAATTAACTCGTTAATTGTGGTTTTGCTTTACAAAGAACTGTGAATAACTTGAATCAAAAGTACTTGTCATTATGCAGAATAAGTTTGTTCGAAATTGTTGAAATTAATTTCTAGCGGATGCATTTGAGTCATTATAGTTCAGTGTGTTTGAAAATGACTCAAGTAGTTTGCAAAAGTTGGATGATGACCCAACCCTGATATCATGTTCCGGTTGTTGATGCAAACAGATTTTCACTGCATTTTTAACTATCACTTGGCTAGCAATTTATTTCATTTAAATCATGTCCCATTGAGTTGTAAAAATATACATATTAATTATTTATCCTCAATTTGAGTTGATTGATTTTCAATCAATCGAATGCCATAGAAATGGTTTTACCCATACAAGCTTGTTTGTCGAAAGCGTTCATGAATGGGTGGTCAAGTTGAGTCACACTGACATTACTAAAGTTTTAACCTTTATTTTTTTGTCTAATTAAGTTTGTCCACGAGAAATTCATAGCATACTGTGGACTGTTTCAGTAAACCAAACTGTGTGCCACGAAATCAACCAGTGAGTTACGCAATATATACTGTCTTTTCATTGATTTTTGTATGATTGTACGAATAGCGTTCTATTGTTGCAAATCGGCGTCTTTATGTTTTAATTTAGTGTACAGTTACAAACGAAATTAAATTTACAATAAAAAGATGAAACTATCCATGAACGTATTTTTCTATCATTATATATATATTACTAAGAAACATGAAAACACTTTTTTACCCAACGATCAATGGCAAAAGAAATATTTTCACGTCTCGCAAAAACAATTTGGACATTTCCACAAATGTGTGGGCATGTGCTCAACACGTCCAATAAAACTAATGATTTCTGTCACAAATGATTAACTATGTATCAAACAGAAACATGATGACTATTCATCAAAAAAAAAAAGAAACATGATGACTAGGTAGCAACTTAAATATGAAAACATTTTTTTTTGTCATTTTCTCTATAAATTACTGCACCCGCTAAAGGGAGATGGTTGGGATTTGGAGATGAGAAGGAAAGTCGAGACGATGATGACCAAAGGTGTCGCTTTTACAGTAAATAAATACAAAACCAGAAAAAAGCAATACCCCAAAGATACAGAGAGGATCTTTGTGATTATGGTGATAATTTTCACTCACTCGCATACACACACACTCTGGCATCTGGCTCTATCTCTATCTATCCCATGGCGGATAAAGCTAACCATAACCCACTCTCAATTCAATTGTTTCTTCTCCTCCATTCTTCTCTTTCCTTGAAATTCGTGATGTACTCTGATCTGGGTTCTATCCATTTTGTCTCTTCTCTCTAGTCTCTTGTGGTTTTTTGGACTCGCAACCTTGCTTCTCCACTTGGGTCCTTCTTCATTTCTGACCCAAATGGCTGTGTCCATGGCCGATGCTACTCTTGCTCCTCACTTCAGATGCTCTGCTTCGAAGCTTCTTCACTGTTCTTTACCTGCTACGCTCGACGTCAAACGATTCTGCACTGTTCAGAAGAGAAGGTGAGCTGGGCTAATTGGATCTTTGTTGATTTTTTTCATTATGGGTAATTTTAGTTGGCTCATTTAGTTGCTGGATTGGTGATGAATTTGGATTATGATGATATGATGCTTCTTTCTTGTGTCTAGCATAGAAATTATATCTGGCTTTTTTTAGTTCTGTTCTTCTGTGCTTTTTTTTTTTTGCTCAAAAAGAAAGGGAAATATTACTGAAAAGAGGGCAAGATCCCGTAGTGGGATCAACACATACTCAATCGACAAAGCGGAATAATGACAAATGAAATGAAAGAATGAGAATTGAGAACTAAGGCTAAGAAGTTCACTTAAGTTTGTCACATTTTGATATCAAATTGTTTGATTTTGTGGAGATTTTCTTTGCTTATACACAAGTTGAGAGCTTCACTGATCATGTTTTCTGGGATGCACTGATGAGGGCTAGCCTTTGAGATACATAACATGGGTAGTCCTTCTTGTGACTTGTTGTGTATGCTTTTTTCTACAAGTATGTGGCCATTATACCGAACTTTTCATGGTTGAAAGTGTCTCTAATTGTCTTAATTGTATGTGATTTTTGTTAGATTTTCGTATTCAGCGACTAAAATTACTCCACGTGCATCATCAGCAACAGCAGTGGAGGTACTCAGCATATATAGTTTGTTTCTTCATTTCCTTAAAAGTAATTATTTCATTTATGTTGGCTGAGTTCATCATTGATTTCTGTTGGGAAACAGGATGGAAGTAGTGGTGAGTCTGATACAATTCCAACCCCCAAGGTTATAATTGACCAGGACTCAGACCCGGATGCTACTGTGGTGGAGATAACCTTTGGGGATCGCCTTGGAGCTCTTCTTGATACTGTACTATACTGTCGACTTGCTGTTTCATACACCTCTACTTATCTCTGAGTCCTGTTCATGTCTTTATTGATTCATCTTAAATGTTTTTGTTATAAAATCTTGGATCATAATCTAAGTATAAGTGGATGTTTGCAGATGAATTCGCTTAAAAACCTTGGGCTGAATGTTGTCAAGGCAAATGTATTTTTGGATTCTTCTGGGAAGCACAACAAGTTTTCCATCACTAAAGCGTAAATTTATTATATTTAACTTTTTATATATTAGATATGTCTGTATTGAAGAGCCTTTGAGTTAGCTTGTTGTAATGTTTTTTTCTTTTGCGCTTGTGATGAATTTAACTATGGTAATCTCTTGCAGTGACACTGGTAGAAAGGTTGATGACCCGGAGTTGCTTGAGGCAATCCGTTTGACAATTATAAACAATCTGATCGAATACCATCCTGTATGAGTTTGTTTCGGTTTCTCAGTTGAAATACCACTATGCATAGGTGGAACACTTGTCACTAATTGCCCTTATAATCTTCTTTAATTATCTAATTGGGGTTCCAGGAGTCAAGTGGCCAGTTAGCAATGGGAGTAGCCTTTGGAGCCACCCCACCAAAACATCAGGTTTTATAACTTGTCTTCATTTTCATTTCCAATTTTAAGAACTATGACAAGTTTCAGGCTTCATGTCGTATGGATCATCATATCCTTCTTATACTTTCACTCTTGATTCGCCCAATCATTTTTTAATTTGGTATGTTTATCATTAAGCTCTCTATTTGTTGTGACGTGCTTCCTCAGGTTGATGTAGATGTAGCCACTCATGTAAATGTCAAAGATGACGGTCCTGAGCTAAGGTAACATAACCTGTGTCATGCTGTTTTGTCAAACCAATAAGGGTCTTTGCTGATATATATGTTGCAGCTTGCTCTATGTGGAGACAGCTGATCGCCCTGGCTTACTTGTTGACCTTGTAAAGTCCATCACTGACATCAATATTGCAGTCCAATCTGGAGAGTTTGACACTGAGGTATCGAATTCATTCTCTGCATATACCTACCTACTATTTTCTTGTATAACAAAATGGTCTGGCCTTATCTTCTGTTTTGTTGCATAGGGTTTATTGGCCAAGGCGAAGTTCCATGTTAGCTACCGCGGGAAAGCCCTCATCAAACCTCTGCAACTGGTATATCTGCCACTTTAGCTGTTGAAAGGAACATCTATTTACATGTTATATCGGTTCCTCTTGTATTGGAGCCTTCAGCTTTCCAACCCCTTCTATCTTTACACTAATGGTGCAATTGCTGTAAAACAAAATTACATAAACTCTTAAGATCGAGAACAACATGATTAATCACTGAATCTTGCAGGTTCTTGCTAATAGCTTGCGATATTTCTTGAGGCTACCATCAACTGAAGAGTCAAGTTTTTGAGCTGACTTAGTGGGGAAGATCATCGCAAATTGTAATTGTTACTCTCTTCTCAGCTCTGTAACCTTGGTGTCATTTCTTTTCTCTGCTAATTTTTAGCTTTAGCTGTAACCCTGGGCATGATCTTCTTTCTTAAGAGGACCATGTTGCTGTTTCAACAGTAATTTTTGTTGTTGTCGAAATTGATTTCAGATTTCATTCACGACCAAAATATTTGCTCAGGAAGTTGTGCTATACACATGGTTTTGTACACAACTGTGACAATGAATCAATGATATAAATGATAACATTTTATTCGTTATAACAAATGGAAGCATTACAAATCCTTACAACAACATCTATAAATTAGTATACTGAATACAAAGCGATTAATCCTTAGAGACTACAAAAGTTCTTGAATAGTTCTAATCCATGCTAATTGTAAGAGACTACAAAAGTTCTTGCATAGTTCTAATCCATGCTAATTGTAAGAATCAGTTACTTGTATCAAAAGCTAACTCATTTCTTGCCTTGCACGGAATGTAACGGCAAGCATAAAGTATAATAACCGCGAACGCAAGCAGAGCAAGCACCATAGAGTACACACCAGCATACAACTTATACATCCTAAACTTGTCCGGCTTAACCATCATCGCTTCGTTGCCACCCGATCCCGATTCAGCCACCGACATTCGTTTCCTAATCCCCTCTAACTGCAAGACATTAAGATCGAGCTCGAGTCGAGTCCCAATGTAATTAACAATCGTGCTCGTGAAAGTGAGCGCGAACAAGAAAGAAGTGAGGACCGAGAGGCATAACGGTATCCACCAGGAACGGCACGGCACGGTGCAGGCACAGAGCAGGACCAGGGCCTGGAAGATCAAGTAGAAGGCGGTTTGGTTCAGAGCTTCGGTCCCGTAGCGTCGCACCCTTTCCTCTTGCTTGCGGTTCATGGATTTCAATTCGGCATGCATGTCCTCGACCCTTGGAGCTTCCATTTTGGTTATTGATCGATCACGTACTTGTGTCTGTGGTGTAACAAATGAATGATACATGGCACGTATTAGTATAGTTTATAGTTTGTTGTTGATAAGGCAACTTTTGCTATTATAATAACGTTTTTGGTTAAGATTCACTTCATCGGATACGGACGGCATGTCGGTTCGGGTGGGACACGTACGGCAATATTTAAGTGATTGACAAAGCGAAGTTGGTATTGATTATTGAAGTCGGCAGCTTTGGTTGGTTCACGCGGTTCTTGTTTACACCGACTTTTAGATATTTTATTGGTAGTCTTTGTCTAATCTAGTCGGTTTCATGTGAGAATGGGCTGCTCGAGAGGTGTGTTAAGGCCCACGGTTCGAGCCCATGGACCACTTACCTTGCCAACTCAAACATGCTAGTAGTGTACCCTTGTGGGGTTTCTTGCCGGATTCTAGACCTCCGGTAGCAATACATGGCAGACTTAATGGGCTGATGACTATGCACATGTTGGTTATGATTCCGGAACAGCGGGAACGCCACCGAGTGAAGATCAGGAGATTGAGAACCTCCTCGTTTGTACTTTGCCTTGAATGAGTAACTGTGAACAATCTAACTAATCCAGCACACAAAAATTTACCCGAATCAGCAACTAATGTGGATGCTCTTATGAGGTTCTTTTTAGTAGTTACACAAAATTAAGCTTATGCTTGGACTTGTCGGAACAGATTTTATCGGTCAACTGACGGGTTCCCATCATAATAACCGACCCTTATACTTTTGCTACAACGGAGAACAGCCATCTAGCCTGATAGGTTGATCCATCGAGGAATATAACCTATTATTTGACAAATGTGCATGTAACTATTTTCCTTTCCACCAATGCATCGATAATATATAAAGCACCAATTAGTACTAAGCTAAATACTCAAGACAAACCCAGGATTCAATCATGTTAGACAGTTTCAGCCAGCACAAGGAACATAAAGTATTTCAAATTTTGCAACTATCTCATCACTTTTGAAAGGGTTTCTTCCTTTACAGTGAACTGATTGTAAATGAAAATAAGTAAAAAGGAGAAAGAGAGGGTCATGTTTATTAATAAAATTTAGTATGAAACAAAACTTTCAGCATTTTAGGGCTTGAGAGTAGTTGAGAAGAAGCTAATAAGCTGGTTGAACACCCTCAGATGCGAGTTGCAGTCGCTGATGATGCTCCCTAACCTTGTAATCTACTATCTCTCTGAACAATTGTGAATCCAATACACAGTCCGGGCGCCCATACACGCCTGCCTGAACACTGGCCATTAGTTTTGCTATCTCGCGTCCAGAGAACCCTTCTGTCTTCTGGGCTGCCTCTCTTATCATATCATCAGAAACGTCTTTCACAGTTATCTGCTTTGGCTTCTTCTTCAACAAGATCTTCAACCCAGAAGAATTATCGGTCTCGCTAGAAAGGTACTTGTTCAAGTAGAGCTTCAGAAGTTTGAAACGCTCCTCCTCACCTGGAAGAGGGAACTCGATGACTTCATCAATTCGATCAGTTATGGCACTGTCCAGGTCCCCTGGCCTGTTTGTGGCAAGCACCAGAACTATGTCTCTTGACTGATCTCCAGTTCGGAAAAGCAATGCATTTAAAGCACTTCGCTGAGCTTCACTCATATAAGTACTGTTACGCCTGCATTACATGCCAATGCCATGATTACTTAATATCAGGAAGACATAACCTAGTTTGATTAACCAGACTTATACGGATATTTTGCATTTCAAACATTAGATTTCTCATTAGCACTTTTGAACCTGTTACTGCTAAATCGAATAAAGTTGAAATATGAAGGAATAAAACCCTTTTACGAGCCATTTCTAATCTGAAAGACAAACTTTACCAAAGTATGGATGATAATAACTTACTCGCATAGGAAAGCATCAGCCTCATCAATGAAAAGCAATAGACCTTTTTTTGACTTCTTCGCCCAATCAAATATTTCATGGATTTTCGTAACAGCCTGTGCACCCAGTGGTGCAACATCCCCTCCAGTCATCATGGCATAATCCAAACCCTGCAACAAGACCAAGGGATCAAAGCTGATGACAATTCATTTCCCCAGTTTTTTTTTAATTTGATAATCAATTTGTAAATGACTGGGACCATTTTGAAATGAAAAAAAATAAGCAACATGTTATGTACTCAAAGAATAGAGAGAAAAATTAAGATAAAGGGTGGCTATAATTAACTCCATATCTAAGACAATTTCAACAATCACAACTCTAGAGAGCATTGTTCTAGTTCTTCATAACATAACAATTATACAAACACAACCAATTTTCTTTCAAAAACCCCTTGACCTTTGTCGTATAAACATCAACTATCATACTTCTCACTGAAAACATTGTTCATATATTTCAACTTATCATTTCAAACCTCCTAATTGCTAGGTCCATTCATTCCTTCATTATCCATAATTCCTAGAGATCAAGCCAGCAAATTAACTTTATAGATGAACAAGGCACAGATAGAGAGTGATGAGTTATAACAATACCGATTTCCGAGCAATCTCCCTAGCTACCATGGTTTTACCAGTGCCAGGAGGCCCGTAAAACATCATGTTCCGAAAGGGAGCCTGGTGAGACTTGGTGTTTGATGTAGCTCGAGCAAGGTGTTCTATTCTCCTTTGCAGTGAAGGATGGAGAACAATATCTGTGAGAGTTTTTTTATTTTTCAACGTACCCGCTGTTCCAGCTGCTGCAGCTGTACTGTAATTCAGAACCTTATTCTTGGCCTGAGAAACCATCCCTGACCATGGAAATTTAGCAATGGATGACTCCCGAATCAATGATGGCTGCCCTAGTATGCGGTTAATATATCCCCATGTAACTCTAGCTCCTTCTCTGTAAACACAGCAGGAATGACAGGAGGCAAATCAGATGGGCTTTTGAATTAACAGGATAACCATTGTTTTTTTATCAGCAATAAAACAGTAAATAGAAACATAAGGTTAACTCCTAATTTAAGTTAACCAAAGGATGACCATTCTTAACCAGGCTGGGTGGGAAATAAATTCAAAAGCTGCATATTAATTGATTACACCATAAACAGCACACCTTAAATATGAAACAAGGCAGTGAATAAACCTTTTATACCAAAGCTACACTAAATTAGTAACATCTATCACCTTTCTTCAAAGTAAAAGGTATTTCTATACTTGTGATGGTGAAATGACTCCCAAAATATATCTTCTCCTTATGCTTGAAAAAAAAAACAAGAAAAACAGCAAACCTAGTCGTGTAAATTCCCGCAGCTAATGCAGTAACTCCTCCAACAGTCATGATCAACTTACTCCTGTCTGTCAATAGAATTCTAAACCCCCCTGTAAAAGAAATTAGCATGTTAGAAATATAGCATTCATTTTTTCTGTCTGGATAGCAAAAATGATGCCCTATGTAATCTGCCTCAACAAGAATAAATGTAAATAAAGAAACATGCTCAAAAAGCTTAGAATAAAAGAAAAGTTGTTGGTTGATGAAACAGTATGACATATTAGTCAATAAGTTCCTGCAATCCATCTTGTACAATAATAGGAGCTTCCTTATACGCCTCAATAAGATATAAATCTCTCCGGTGCAACTTGGCCATAAAGAAAAACATACAGTAGTTTCACAAAAATTATGACAAAATAAAGTATACATCTACACTAAAGATGTTACAACAGCTTCAAGACAGGAAGGTTTTGCCTCAAGTAACACAGAGAAAAGCATGCTAGTCTAAGAGTTTTAATCATATGCATCATGCATTATACTCTCTCACACAGATTATCAGAAGCATTCATGATGGATATATGGCCAATATATGCACTGTGATTATATTGTTTATCTGCTAGTAAGTATGCCGCAGATGGTGAGAATATCAAACATTGCAGAGCAACTTTCACACAAATGACAAGTGTTTTTTTAATACATCATATTCAAGGATTTGATTATTTAACTCTAGAAGTAAAATAACTGCCCTCATCCAATATGATACCTGAAGTATGACTTAGATAACTTCCACCAGATTGACTTTCATGTAAATCAGCCTACTGGCATGTCAAATCTAATGTCATAAACCACTTCGCATAAGATACATATACAAGACATGCTAAAGATTTAAGCGAGCAAGATAACAATGTGATTTGAGTCACCTCCCAACTATTATATAATTATGTTACTAATATTGGAGTTCATGTGGGTTCGAATCTCATTGGTTGGGATGGGAGGAGTGGTTGTGGATAAATAAGAATTTTATTTTTAAATGGGAAATAAA
>JAYMSU010000289.1:0-15418 GCA_036897765.1 Erodium chrysanthum | reverse complement strand
GTGAGGGGCACATGACCAGATTTCCATCAATTTTAACCTCAAATGATGACTTTTAATAAAACGTAAGAATGAAAACATGTGTTTTTTGATCTGTTGACAAACTTAGATGAAAAGTGTGAATACGCGTTTTTGAGTTACTATCAAACTCGGGGCTAATGAAGGAGTCTCGAAAGCCCAACCATTTTGTGCAAGTCGGACCAAATAATTTGTTTTTGTGTGTGAGCCTTTAACAATTGGACCCTGTAACTATTTTCAATACTCTTCAGTCGAAAGCTTGCTTCTTCTTCCCGGTACGCCATCAAGATCCTCCGTATCTTACTTTCTGTTCCTCGCTTCGTGTCTCTGTGAAAAGGTGAGACACACATACACTCTCTCTCTCCCTGTTCGTCTCTGTCACCTCAATTTTAACTTCTCCATGCTCTTAATTTTGCCTCTCTCTCTCTCGATCCCTATCCCTCTGACCCATTTTTGTTTTCTCACGTCGTCATTTGAACGCTACAGGTCTTGACCCTAATTTCAGAACTTTCGCCTCAATACTTTGCCCTAACAGTGGTGATCAAAACCCTAATCCTACCTCAGCCAAACCCTTTTATTTGATTTCACGATAACATCATGATTTTTCAATTTTTGGGGTTTCATTATTTTTTGTACTTGATAGGGGTGGTAATGGTCAGTGATTGAACTCATTCGTTATGTATTCAAGAGTCCTGGTTTTTGTCAACGATCTTCTGAATTGGGTATTCGTACAGTTGATAGGGGTGATAAATCTGTCGTGTATGCATCTCATACTCGGTTCATGTTGCTTTAATGCACGTTTTGCTTGATTTTCATGGTATTTATCAATTTAAAATATATTGCATTCATTGTTGATGGAAAATATGAAATGGGTTTACAGCCGATTGTGCTATATGATTGTCATTGGTCCCCATGCATATGTAGACCTTTGGGATTCATTCAGCAAGAAACTGGTTCTGTTATAAGTGGGTGTTTGAAATATTATTAGCCTATTAGGTTTGTTGTTTATCACTAAAAGGTTTTCACATTTAAGGGTTGACGGTTGACCAGTTACATCTTGGCTCAGGCTGATGATTTACCAGAATACCATGTTCTTGTCAAACATTTAAATTGACATAAGGTTGAGGTACTTAATAATTTGCAATTAGACCCAAGGACAGTAATTCCAAAGAAGGTTGATGTATTATTTATTGATGCCTATTCATCATATAATTCCTGAAGATGTATGCATTTGTCTGGGGGAAACAGATAGGATGATGGATCAGCATGAGGATGAATGTCGTGTTGGAGGCGAACATCATGGAAAGCAAGATGATGAGGTGAGATTGTGTACCCAATAGTCGAATACTTTGTTGTTTTATGGTCCAGGTCAGTCTGTCATGGTTTCTCAAGGGTATATGGTGAGAAGAATACAACTGGTTGGCAATTAATCAACCATCCACTATAGTGTTAGTGTGTAGTTACTAGGAACTTAGTTGTAGATTACTCATCTAGTTGTGGTGAGTTTGACACTATCTACCTTATCGAAATGGTACTTATATGAAACATGTTGTATAGACTTTTGGGTTCAGCATGATTTATTTGTAGCCAACTAATTTTTGCCTGTTCTTGGAGGGGTACCACCATAAGGAATGAGCCTTTTCTAAATAAATGATAAGTTACTTTTGTCTTTCATGTTGCAGGAAGCTGTAGCTCGCCTTGAAGAATTCAAGAAATCTATGGATGCAAAATTGGCTCTTCGTCAGACTAACTTGAACCCTGAAAGACCTGGTTAGTGAATATGGGTAGAAGTTTTAGAGTATATTCTATGAACTATATAACATTATGACTGATTATTCAAGAGGACAAAGTATTGCTTATTTTCGTAAATCTGGATCTCTAATAAGACCAGAAGAGTGTCATTGCTCTTTGTAAGCACAATAATGGGTGGCGGATAAAATGGTACTTGAGTGTTAATAAATATTTTCTTTATCATGTATTCTTTGAAAAGTGAAATATTATTATCACTAATGAAATGGTATTTGTCTCATGGATTTCACACATTAACTTTATGCCATATTTATCTAACTAATATTGTGGTGGGTAGGGTTTACATGAGCGCTAAATTATTGGATTATTGCATAGGCTAAGTTATTCCCTTATAATTCCAGAGGAGATATGGGTGGGGGAAGTCAGATGTATATAGGGGCACCTCTTTGAGGGTCAACATTCAACTATATATTATGAGGACTTTGATCTGTCTTCTGGCTGCTTAGAGATTGATACAGGTTAACATATGTTTCAGACGCAGGATACCTCAGGACATTGGACTCCAGTATTAAGCGCAACACGGCTGTTATCAAGAAACTGAAGCAGATAAATGAAGAGCAGCGTGAAGGACTGATGGACGACTTGCGTGGTGTTAATCTTAGCAAATTTGTCAGTGAAGCTGTAACAGCTATATGCGATGCAAAACTTAGAACATCAGACATACAGGCAGCAGTACAGGTAGCATTTCATTTCGTTTTATGTTAATGCAAGAATCAGTGTTTACTCTTCTTAATTTCATTTCTCTTGATGGTTGTGTAAATGGTTTCAGTTAATTGTTCGCAAGTCTTTCCTTTCAGTGTGGGACTGTGGGTTTTATTTTTCAATTTTCCAATTCCTCCAGTAGATTTTCTTAAATCTAACAAGTCATCATTGTGAAGGTGAAATGGATTTGCTTTTGATGTAGTTTTTTTTTTAATCATTTTCGGTTGGAATCTATCAAATAGACTTGATAATTAATTAATGAATTAATCTTACCGTGAAGTTTGTGTTTACCATGCTTAAAAGTGCTGCATGAAATTTGAGGTTCTTCCCATACGTCATCATTAACATTTTATTGTTTTAGGGGTCTATGGTTGTGTAGGATTATAAATAAATATGTCCACGTGCTGATACTAACTTGCTGTTAGTTTCCCATCTAAGTCAAATGCCTGTTGAGGTTGGGTTTGGATGAGGGCTTATTAGATGTGAAGTTCCATTGATTTATTGAATTCAAATTCTATGATAAAGTTAGTGAAATTTATATGAGGGAGTTGGATGAAAGTAAGAATTTGACCATGAACTTGTGCATTATGAATATTGATATTTCCTTGAAATAGCGCCTACTTTAAATTTTGTCTACATTTCAGTCTCTAGGCCTGGTAAAAATTAAATTGATATTGACGTTTTGTCCTGATGTTTTATTTAGCATCTGATTTGCTTCATCATTTCAGATATGTTCTTTACTTCATCAAAGGTATAAAGATTTTTCTCCAAGTCTGATTCAGGGTCTCTTGAAGATTTTCTTTCCTGGAAAATCTGGGGATGACCTCGAGGCAGACAGGAATTTGAAAGCCATGAAGAAACGGAGCACTTTGAAACTCCTCTTGGAACTTTACTTTGTTGGAGTTATAGAAGACAGCAGCATTTTTGTTAATATAGTGAAGGATCTTACCAACACAGAACACTTAAAGGATAGAGATGCTACTCAAACGAATTTGACTCTTCTTTCTGGTTTTGCTCGGCAAGGGAGAATATTTTTAGGACTTTCATTATCTGCACAAGAACTTAATGAAGAGGTACAACATTTTGTGTGGTTTCTTATGGAATTAAAATTTAATTATTAAATACATATCTTGTATTGGCTATTTTTTTAATACATTTTATAGCTTTCCTAGTGATGGAGGAAATTTCTTTGACATTTGATTTTAGTTATTATGTGGATGAAATCCTTGCTGTCATTTTGTTGCAGTTCTTTAAAGGCCTTAATATCACAGCTGATCAGAAGAAATTTTTTAGAAAGGCATTTCATACATATTATGATGCTGCTGCCGAACTACTTCAGTCTGAGCATGCTGTAAGATCTTTTTTCTATGCGTAACTTTTTGTGTACCATTTATGGTTATTATTTGTTTGTTTATGGGTTTTTACCTTTTCTCTCCATATTAAGACTATGCTTTTTCTGTATAGGAAGCTCACTTTTCTGTTGAAACACCATTAATTGTATTCATATCCAGTTTTAATGTCAAGGATTATCCCTAACATTGCATACTTTCTAATGCATCCTTATTATTCTTCCCCAAAATGGAAAGAATTTGCAGTTTTACTTTTCAAACAGAAATACCTCAGTCACTTTGCCAAATGGAACATCTAAAACAGGATAGTAGAGTAATAGATTTGGTAGAATGAATCTTTTCTCAGTCATATTCTTTCAGTTATTTTAATGGTTGTAAGTGATGGTTTTTTCTTGTTTGATAGTCACTTCGCCAAATGGAACATGAAAATGCAAAGGTACTGAATGCTAAAGGAGAGCTTAGTGATGAGAATGTCTCTTCATACGAAAAGCTACGAAAATCTTATGACCATTTGTACCGCAATGTATCCTCGTAAGTTTCTTTCTGATTCCATTCTCTTTGTTCTTTTTATTTGGCTGGTGGTTATTGATTAAATAAATCAAGCCACTGTGAGTTATTTTTGTCAGCCTCTTGCAGCATATTATATTATATTTGTTGCAATAGAATGGTAAATAAAACGTGTATTGGGAAGGAAAAACACCATGAGCGTTTCTCTGATCCATCTCTCTTCTGACCCTCCTACAACTCTCAGACCTCAACCAGTCCTCCTCAGATAAACCTAGTGTCTTGTCCAGAAAGAAGCCACACTTCTCCGTCTGTTGGAATTGAAGTTTAAATGGGTTTATACCTATAGAAAATGGCCTATTTGGTGGCCTTCTTCATGTGGGTCAGGAATTTCCCTTGAACGGAAATATCACTCTCTCTGATTGACAAAAAAATGCTCCTGTTTTGCTCTGTCCCAAAATCATAGTCAAGTACTCCAATGCTATACTTAATTTTTGTGATAGTAACATTATGTACAGACTTGAGGGAGGGAAAGAGTAGACTGTATTCCGGGAACCACAATATTCATCCGTGAAGCAAGTAACAGAGAATTGTATATCTTTCATGTTTTGTGACAAGTGCTTGCACGTTTGCACCTTACTGCACTAATTCTTGACTCATCTTAGACACCTTAACCAACCTATTCCCGGCTATCTGGGAAGCTAGAACCCGTGACTTCTGGCAGCTTCTATTTTATATCTTTGCCAGATGGTTTTTTCATAAGAAATTTTAAATTATTATCTTTATGTTTTTTTTCCTGTTTTATTGTTCTTATCACAGTTTAGCAGAAGCACTTGAAATGCAACCTCCAGTTATGCCAGATGATGGTCACACAACTAGGGTTACTACAGGAGAGGATGCTTCTCCTTCTGCTGGAAAGGATTCTTCCATTCTTGAAACGATGTGGGATGATGAAGATACAAGGAGTTTCTATGAATGCTTACCAGATCTCAGGTCTGTTTTCATTAGATAACTTTCTGGCAACTTGTGCTCTTCCGTTTCAGCTGTCATAAAATTTTTGTTGTCATTGGGGCTGTTACATTGAGGCCAACTAAAATTAAGCATTGACCTTCTGAAGTAGAGAAACATATGCAATGTCTCAAATTTCATACTTGCCGAAATATTTGGGATGTAATTGATCCATAGGTTAGATTTTTTTATTGTGTCAGAAGATGAGCTGAAATGCACATGTTTTTTTCAGAGCATTTGTTCCTGCAGTATTATTAGGTGAAGCTGATTCGAAGGTGAATGAGCAATCTGCAAAGGCACAAGAGCAACCAGTGGTAAGGAATTGGTACTCTGAATTTTGTAAACCTTGGCTTTGTTTTAACTTGTTTGCCCATGAAATGCTGTATAAACAAATAATCCACACTTCGGAAAGTGCTTTATCTTCCTTTTAATCTCATTAAAGGTAACATTCTTGTGTTTCCCCCCTTTCAAGTAATAAATTGTGTGGGTGGGGGTTAAATCTAATGGGATTGACTCCATGATACCTCTGCTTATTGTTGAGGGTGATATTTATGTTGTACAATACTTTTGTAAAAAAGTTAATCATTAGACCTTTATCTCATGGAAGTGTGGGTTATTTTCTTACAGAAAAAACAGTACTATAGCTGTGTACCATATTAAATTACAGTTTTGTTGGTATGACTTAATTTAAACCCTTGCTCTGGATAAGTGTGATCCAACTTTAATGTTCTATATATGCCCAGTATTTCTGGAAATTTCATTGTGAAAATTTGTTGTCTAAGCATGATGTATTGCTTAGAGAACAACAATATTGAGGAATCCTTGTGTATGAGAACTTAATTTGTGATTATTGATTATTCTTTCCAGTGCTACATGGGGTATGCGTCCATGCATTTTATTTCTGCTAAATTTGTATATGTCATGTTTATGTATTCACATGGAGATTTTTTATGCAGGAACCAAGTTCTGATTCAGATCGAGGGAAGTCTGCTATTCAAAATTCTGTAGAGGTTTCTGTAGACTCTGGTGCATTACAGGAAGGTAAAAGCCCCGAGAAAGGGAAGGATAAAGAAGATGAGAAAGAAAAAACCAAAGATCCAGACAAGGATAGAGGTAAAGAAAAAGATGCCGAGAGAAAAGGGGAAATCGAAAAGGAAAAGCCCAAAGGTGTTGAAGGGACAAATTTGGATGCTCTTTTGCAGAGGCTCCCGGGCTGTGTTAGCCGTGATCTTATAGATCAATTAACCGTAAGTAATCCTCTTAATGTGAGCTTTACTGTTTTGTGTTTCCTGTGTATTCAATTTTATGTGTTGATATTGTGCACATCTAAATTCGAAATTAACTTTATAATATAAATCCAGGTAGAATTTTGTTATTTAAATTCAAAGTCAAGTCGAAAAAAGCTGGTGAGGGCACTGTTTAATGTTCCTCGGACATCTCTGGAACTGTTGCCATACTACTCACGAATGGTTGCCACACTATCAACTTGTATGAAGGATGTGTCATCCATGCTCTTACAGTTGTTAGAGGAGGAGTTCAACTTCCTAATCAATAAAAAGGTATGTTCTGCTGATTGTGTCCCTTTGAGACATGGAGTGGCTGGCCGTCATCTTCTGTTATTAGTTTATTGTGTATGTTTTTTAACGTATATACACAACTTCTTTTCTAAATTGTAATATGTTTCAGGATCAAATGAACATTGAAACAAAGATAAAGAATATTAGGTTTGTTGGAGAACTCTGCAAATTTAAAATTGCACCAGCTGGCCTCGTTTTTAGTTGTCTGAAGGTATGTCAAAGATAATTCTGGCTTATTAATTATTTTAAAATGTAAAAGTGTGATACTCTTAATGTTCTTATAATTTTTTTTGTGAGATTTGATGAAGTCATTAAACAATTAATTTCCTCTTCGTACTAGGAGGTTATTAAAAGATAAATCTCTTACATGTCCTTTTTGATGTTATCTGTAATCATTACTAAAACTATATTAGTTCAATTGGTGAAACCTAGGTAACAAACTTATTTGTCTTTGATGTCAAATGCAATATTTACTTAAACCTTATTCAGTCCAACTGGTGATACTAAGGTAACAAATTTAGGATTAAATGGTTTTGATGATCTACCGTATTAGTGGTTCTCACTAATAAGTGCATGCAGTCGATTATCGAAAAAGATATCTAACCATTCAAATGTTTCATATAGCTTCTAAATGCATCGTTTATTAAGTTCTCACTCGGTACTTTAGTGAGATGTTATCTCTAGATTTCAATGGACTTGCCCACATATTCCAATTCCTTGCATATGGTGATGTGTGATACTCACACCTGTGAGCCTGAAAACATTTAGGTGACAGTCAAAATCAAAGTCCATGGGGATATTTATTGATACAGTCAGATCTGTTTCTTTTATTTTTATCAGATGTGGGATAAGACTTAATTGGAAAATTTATTTAGAATTATGCTAACTTTTGAGGTTAGAGGTGATATTAGTTATTCAGGTTGCCATATACACCTTCAGACTGTTTACTTATACATAGATGATGGTCACAGGCTTGTCTAGATGATTTTAGTCATCATAACATTGATGTGGCTTGCAACCTACTTGAGACATGTGGCCGTTTTCTGTATCGATCTCCTGAAACTGCTGTACGCATGGCTAACATGTTGGAGATCTTGATGCGATTGAAAAACGTTAAAAATTTGGATCCTCGTCACAGCACTCTCGTAGAAAATGCTTATTACCTGTGCAAGCCACCTGAAAGATCTGCACGTATCTCCAAAGTCCGTCCTCCATTGCATCAGGTGAAAATCATATTTCTTGTGGTTTTTCTGTTCTGAGTTTACAGATCGGGCTTATCTTGTCTTGAACTGTTCCTACTTTTCTTTTTTGCAGTATATAAGGAAGTTGCTTTTCTCAGATCTTGACAAATCCTCCATTGAACATGTGCTGAGACAGCTACGAAAGCTGCCCTGGAGTGAATGTGAACCTTATATTCTAAAAAGCTTCATGAAAGTTCACAGGGGGAAATATGCACACATTCATTTGATTGCTTCTCTCACTGCTGGTTTGAGTAGATATCATGAAAATTTTGCAGTTGCTGTTGTTGATGAGGTCTGTTTTTTTACAATACATAAATCTTTCTATTAAGTTAGTCTCTTAGTTTTCTTATTTCTATCTCAAAGAAAGACATTATGCAGCATGCTTTATGATGTTACCAATTTGTTTATAAATATTCTCATTGTTCGTATAACTTTCATATTTGCATCACATGGTTTTTAGTGAAGTTAAGAAATAATGTTATGTATGGTGCACTGGGTTCTGCATGTTTCATATTCATCATAGTAAAAGAATATAATGAACAATGATTCACGATTTACTTCATGAACAGAACTAGTGACATCTGCAAGTTAATGTTGGTAGTTAAATCATACACCCTTTTCTATCAACACTACATAGATAAAAAAACATATGGCTTTCAGCTGGTAGTCACATGTATACAAAAGTGAATAATCCTTTTTGTTGTGCCATAGTTATAACCCTGTGGTTGCAGCTGGTTGTCATGTGCGTGCTAGTGCTACTACTAAAGTTCTTATGTAGTTGAAAATGTAACAATTATATCATTACTTCCAGGTTTTGGAGGAGATCAGGGTTGGGCTTGAATTAAATGACTATGGAATGCAGCAGAAGCGCATTGCCCATATGCGATTCCTCGGAGAGCTATACAATTATGAACATGTGGATTCATCGGTTATTTTTGAGACACTTTATCTGATTCTTGTCTATGGCCATGGCACAGCAGAGGTATGGAGTTTTATGTGATATTTATCAGTATTTATTTTGTGCCTATGTCGCATGCGTTAAGGTTTTACATTGATCAGCCAAAAATGCCATGAGGTTCAAGCTTTTATGATATTTGTTGCAGGGATGTGGATTCATGAGGTCTAGAAATTGTTTTAAGTATGTCCTTTTTAATAAAAATTAGTCCCTTCATTACAAAAAATGTCCAAATATCCTTTACTTAGGTTACTTATATCCACTTGACCATGAGAACACATGGGTGCATGTAGGTACAATCAATCAACGAGTCCTCTAATTCTCAATTCTTGCAAAAAGTTAAATATGAAACTTATTTTGGAGTGGAGGGAGTATGTATATAGCAGTCCAGAAGTTTTATTTGCCTATTAGCAGTAGAATTTTTTGCAATAAATCCAGAGAGCCTTTTGAACTTGCTAACATGCTGAAAACCCCTTTGTGGTTATCTATTTAGTACCAATTTTAGGACCAATCAGGAAATGCATGTTCAAGAAGCGTCCAGAGACCCAATTTTCTATTGCTATTAGGAACCATATTTTGTTGAGATCAAGACATTCACCTCTCATGCACCATATTCTTTGCTTGTAATCCAGGAGATAGTCTTACACAGAAATTATATATGGGTAAGAATAATAGTTTGAGCTAATTTCTAAATCAATTGAATGCCTCGAGGTTTCATGATTGTGATAATTATATAGGAAAATATTATTCTGATTCGTCACTGCAAATTATGGTTATGGACCTTATGGTTTCTATGTATGTATGTTAGTTTACTCAGATTTCTGATAAATTTTGCTTTTCTATGGTATTAGCAAGACGTGCTGGATCCTCCAGAAGATTGTTTCCGTATCAGGATGGTTACTACTCTTCTTGAGACATGTGGACACTACTTTGATCGGGGATCCTCCAAAAAGAAACTTGATCAGTTCTTAATACATTTCCAGCGGTATATTCTAAGCAAGGGGGGGCTACCGCTTGATGTTGAATTTGATTTGCAGGACTTATTTGCAGATTTACGTCCCAACATGACTCGATATTCATCCATAGAAGAAGTCAATGTAGCTCTGGTAGAGCATGAGGAGCATGAACGGGTCTCAACTGACAAGGCCAGTAATGAGAAGCACCCTGACACTGAAAAGCCTTCCAAACGGATCACTTCAAACATACCTTCAGCAAATGGGAAAGGCACTGCAAATGGTACTGAGGAAAATGGCAGTGTACATGGGGTTATTGGGGATAGTGACAGTGATTCAGGTAGTGGCACAATTGACCCAGAGGGTCATGATGATGAAGAGTTGGATGAAGAGAATCAAGATGGCGGATGTGACAGTGCGGATGACGATGATGATGGGGTTGGGGCTGGTTCTGATGAGGATGATGAAGTCCATGTGAGACAGGTTGTAGCCGAGATGGATCCACAGGAAGTAGAGAATTTTGATCAAGAGCTCAAAGCTGTGATGCAGGTAAGAAAGCTGCCTTGCCATTGAACACTTTTTTTGTTTTAATTTTGTCTTGTGTTTTTTATACAGCATTCTCATCGGTTTAGATCACATGATTGTAAGAATGAAACATCCAAGTTATTGCAAAATAGTGAAAACGACTACATATGTGAATATTATTGATTATATAAGAGATGATAAGGCTGTGACTTTCAGCTGATTGCACCATAACACATTATTTGAACTCTTCTGAATACAGGAAAGCATGGAGCAGCGTAGGCAGGAACTGCGTGGGCGGCCTACACTAAATATGATAATACCAATGAATGTGTTTGAGGGGTCTGGCAAGGATCATCATGGAAGCGGTGATGAAGCATTAGATGAGGAGGCAGGAGGAAGCAAGGAGGTTCAGGTGAAAGTTCTAGTGAAGCGTGGTAACAAGCAGCAAATGAAGCAAATGTACATTCCCAGAGATTGCTCACTGGTGCAAGGCACAAAACAGAAGGAAGCAGCTGAGCTTGAAGAGAAACAAGATATCAAGAGGCTGGTGTTGGAGTATAATGATAGAGAAGAGGAAGAGCTTAATGGGATGAGTAACCAGACAATGAACTGGATGCAGAGCGGAAGCAGTAGAATTTCTGGCCACACTTGGAGAGGAGGAAGCAGCGCCAGGGGTGCTGCTTCTCGTCATCGCCATCATAGCAATTCAGGTGCTGGCGTCTATTACAGCAGCCGAAGAAAGTAGTGTCTTGAGATATGTGTGAACCCTCGTGATGGCGGGGGCACACTCATCACATCAAATATTTTGGCAACTTGTTAGGATCAATGTGGTAGTGTTTTAGGAAGTGAAAGTTGTACACACTGTAGGGTGTTTGTGTTGCATATATGCATTTGTGGGTTCTGTAATTAGATGCTATGGAAGAAGTAATACTATTGTGTATGTCCTCTTGCTACACATGATTATAGAAGTTGTAAGAGCCAGGGCTCTTTGAAATGACCATGCTTCTTTACATGTACTGGGGCTCTTCGAAATGACCATGCATCCGCAGGCCAGCTCTGTGAAACTGTTGGGCAGCAAGCTCTATTAGAATTAGAGCATTCCATAGCACAATTTTGCGTTGGTTCAGCCACCTTCACTGTACCTGCTGCTCTTGAGGTGCGAACTTGGATTTACTATTGCTTTCACAATGCATCATTGTGTTTGTGTGGACTTTTATTTACTGCTATCAGGTGGTTTATTTTTTTGACATGAATTTGAATCATGCTGAAATTTTATAGTGGTTGAGGTAACATTGTATATAATTTGGTTGGTAGAGGAAAAACGTTAAATATTTGTGGTCATCTTTAAAATAACAAAATCCTGTTTCATATGTTCCATGGAATTTGGTGATTGGCAGCAGTTTCTTGGTCGAAAGAATTGGTTGTAACTGATTTTTGCCTTGAAAAGTATAATGTTCACAAGTGATGAGATGAATGTATGGAAGCTTGTGTGCTATTGTGAAAAGTCCAACGGGAAAGTGTGAGGTGGCTGGCAGTTGATTTGGAACCGCAAAATGTTTCACCCAACATCATTCATACATAGATGTTTAGTGTGATTGGAAGGCATGTGACCAAAGTTGGAAGAAGCTCTGAGCATAATGGATGGGCTATGCTCTGGAGTACAATGATGAGAATGGGATTACTGTTTTCGCAGACATTTGACCTTGAAGTTGGGATCAGCTGGGCTCAAAATTGGCCCCTGTCAACTGAGAATTTGATGTTTAAAGTGGAGGGATTGGGAAGACATAAATCTGATTCTTTGTTTTTAAACATAGTTCAGTTGCACTTGAACAGCATAGAAATGGCTGCCCCAGTTGGAGAGTCATTTCAAAGTGACAACTTGGTTTGGACCTGGACCAACAACATATCAACTCATCTGGATTTCATTGAACACAACTTCCTCCTGAAAGTAGAACACCACTTCATACCAGTTTTGCTGGGACTCGGAGACCACCCACAAGACTCCGAACTAAATAATCTCTCTACATCAACAAAAGATATCTGTGTCATTGGCATTGCAGCTGGCGAACCTGAATTGAAGAGAAGAAAAGCACTGCGATCCTTGAGGAAGAAGCAAAACAAACTTCATTGACCATTTACAGGGCCTTAAAATGCCAAAACTGTAAAGTAAGTTGAAGCAAGCTCAAACCTTGGTACAAAAATGGCTTAAAAAAAATTGAAGCTACAAAGAGCGTTTCACCGATATGATATTATACATGTATATGTAGTGCCAAAATGTTCACTAGGCAAGCACTCTTGTGCAGAGTTTCATTTCCATTTCCATTTCACAGTAAAGCGCTCGTGAAGCAGAACAAATAGCTATTTGAAAGGCAAAGAATTGTAATGTCATGTGCTATTTAATCAATAAATGGGTTGGTTCTTCATAGCAGGAAGGGACATGACATGCTTTAATTTGTCTTTAGAAGAAGAAGGAATGCAACTAGCTAGTTAAAGTCTTGCAAACTTAAATTAATGCTTTTTCAGGTACAAATTTTGTTGGCTCCAACTCTAATCCAATGAATGACCATGCAAACATGTTTAAGGATGCTTTAGCCACACTAATTGTAGGACTAGGAACTCTCTTGCATACCTAAGTACTAATCAATTTCTTTATCACCAATTAGCATCTTAGTTAATACCCAAACCTCTTTGTTAAGTAACACTGTCATTGGGTCATGATTACACTTTTTTTTTATCAGAGGTTGATGATTACACTTGGAACCCATATAACTTTCCGGTCAGAGGGATCAACTTCTATTTCATCAAGTAACTGAAGCTATGCATAAAGCAACACGATTTCCACAGATAACCAGTACTGGTATTTATTAACTGAAGCCTTGAACATACATTCAGTCTTGGCTGCTTTCTATTTTGGGCCACCCTTGCTCAGCCTGTAACCTGACAAACTTAGCCAAAAGCTGAATGTCTTCTTCCTTCAACCGGGGTCCAAATGTGCATTGACCCCTTGGTGTACAATTTTCACCAAAACCCTGCAAACAATACATAAGATATCAAACAATGCTTTTCAACCAGACAACACAAGATGGGGTGAAATAACTTACAGGCATTCTTCCCTTTCCAAAGTACGTAACACGATATATCTCCTCTTCTGTATCGACTCCATTTCTGTAGAAACAAGATACAAATTTAACCATGCAGGTCTTGGAAAAGATAGTAAGGTTAATTAGTTTGTGGACTTCTCTCCACACTCTCCTCCAAATCAAGATCCAAATAAACAAGTAAATGCCATGCAGACTGTTCTTCAATGTGTTTTCACAACATAATGATGGAGCGAGTTTGACGGTGAGAACCTTTCTAGGTCTTTCAAAAAGAGTGTTGCACCCTGAGAACAAGTGGAGGCTCTGAATTAGACAAGTAACAGACCTTAGTTTAGAATGAAAATCATCTGAATTTTGCAAACTCACCGGCTGTATAACATTTCCTCCTGCAACGTGACACCCTATGCAGGCTTGACCAAACAATGAGGCTCCTCTTTGTATTTCTATGGTTTGTCCATGTGATACTGGAAAACATGTAACAAAAAAAACAGCTAGTACGTAGATACAGATTAATAAAAAACCAAATAGGTGAACCTCTTTTCAGAGATACATGTTGGGAACGAAACGATCTTTTCAAGAAACGGGCATGACTATAAATTATCAAAGAACAATAATTTCTATTTCATTGTGAGAAATTTAAATGTGATAAGAAGATGTGGTCAGTTAGAATTTATGCAATGAACAATCATTTTTATTAATAACTCTGATGAGGAAACACATACAAAAATAGTACCATTTCTCCTTCTAGGCTGAGTACTATATGGAAAAATGAACAGAAATGAAACATGTATAGTTTGGAAACCATATAAATAAGGACACCAATACAACAAGCTGGTTGTTTCTTTAATGGAAACACCACTGCCTGCAAGGCTTGAACCCCTTTCATTTTAATATTATCGGTATTTCCCAGTCTACGAACAGAATAATTCATTTGTTGTTATAACCTGGTAGACCTCTATCCAAAGGGGACAAAAAGAGCCTTAAGGAGACTGGTATCAGGACTCAGCGAAACCTTCCCCCTAAGGTTCAAAAGTTTTTGTATTTCTTTTCTAATATGAATTGTCTGTGTCACCACATATCTTTCGACTTCAATCCCTAGTCTTTCCTTTCATATCTATCTGAAGTTTTTTCAAACCCATATTCGTATGCTAGGAAGGCGAGGATATGGCTAAATTTGACTGATTGTCTTGTGTTTCTTCCAATGTAAACGGGCCAATTAGTTCTGCTTGGTTCGTTAGTTTCGCTATATTAAATAAAAACATGTGATTAAATAAATGTTAGTTCGCGAGCCTACAGAAAATAGAAAAGTTGGGTTCAAGGTCAGACTCGATTATAACTAACGAGCTTGAAGGGATTATTTAACGAATGTTAAATATTCGACTCATTGACAACCCTAATCAAAGACAGAGAGGTAGATATGCTTTTCAATAAGATCCACTGTACTTGTTGTTTGCAGTGCAATAAAGCAGAAAATGAAAGGCAGAAATGTAATGCGATATGGAAGAGAAAAGAGGGAGAGTAAGAGGGTTTACGAGGGGTGATGCAGAAGGGAGACAAGGCAATAAGAGACCTAGTCCACATGCATCATACAAGGGCAACGAATGTCATCCCATAGGGGAGCGATATTCAATAGAAGTTCCTTCTTCCCAAGCTAAGATTGAAGCATTGATCAACCTTGTGAT
>JAYMSU010000288.1:0-15436 GCA_036897765.1 Erodium chrysanthum | reverse complement strand
GCGGAATGATGTAATAACACGATAAAGTGAAAGGTAGCTTGGATAAATAAAAAGATAAACATAATATTTTTTAGTTTTTAATAGAGATAATTTTAATGATAAAAACGTGAGAGAACCAACGACGCGACATAGTCCTTAAATCTTCCCTCCCAGAAAAAAAATATTTTTTTAGTTTTCTATTTGTATCTTATAAGGATATATGGTAATATTTCATACAATTCGATCTTAAATTAAGAGAGATTGTATTTAATCGAGCTACACTTGGATCTGTGAACTTAGCCCTAATCTTTTTATTGGCATATTGGGAGAAGATCAATCATAGTCATGTGATGATAATAATGTACGGCCCACATAGCCAGAAGGGGAAAGTGCACCGCAGTAACACTAGTATTAAGCGCACGGAAACATTGTGCTGGTTTGGTTTGGTTGACTGAAGCGAAGCCTCAACACAACACCACACCTTATATGTTCATTTCCTTGGATTTGCACTGCAGAGAGACACGGAGACGGTACGGCTCTCTCTTTCAACTGTTGAGGTTGTCGTTAATCGATCTCTTAAACCCCCAATTATCGTCTGTGTTACTGTGTTGCAGTTTGCAGTTGGGGATTGATCAGTGACCGAGAGTGTGTGCCGAAAGATCTGTCGATTGATTTTGGGAGGTGGGTTTTGTTAATTTCTGCCGATTTTAGATACCGATTCAGTGTTCTTGCAATGTCCGCTTCTACTGATCCGCAGATCGGATCCAGTGGTTTTGTATGGCCCTTTCGCTTATTGTTTTTTTCCCTTCTTTCGTGGCTCGCATTGTTGCTTTAGATTTAGCATGCTTTGCAAATTGTTGTTGAAAAGTGATAGGCTTGTCACATTATGGCTTGTGCACTGGATCAGCTTATGTGGAAAATCTTGTCACATTATGGCTTGTGCACTGGATCAGCTTATGTGGAAAATCTGGTTGCAACTTCGCTTTCGTTTCTGATTTTCTTCCACTTTTTTATCTTCTAAATCTTGGATTTTGTTGCCTCTTTTCGGTAGATTGTTTCTCGATTCAGTTTCCATGCTCATTTTGGTTCTTGTCTTCTTAGGATTTTGACATTTGTATGTAAAACTCCTGCCTGGACTAGACAGTAGCTGTTGCAAACATTCATTTGGACACTGCTGAGAACCTGCTTAATTGTTGAGAGGGCCATCTTCTGTTCCACATATTGTTATGTGAGCCAGATCCCTGAAACAGCCTTTAGGAAATCATTTTGTTTCTGGTAGAATCATGCTGTGAAGGCTAGAACCCAACACGGTCAAGCGTTATCTTTGTGTGGGAAGATAGGAGCGGGCAAAATGCTTGTCAATAAATCGCTTGTGTTGACTTATGCCTACCTTTTCATCTACATTTTGCTATCCTCTGGAGTTATACTGTACAACAAGGTAATGCCTTTTCGATGTTTTGTTGATTGTCTAGTTATGATATATGTATGCTGTCAGAAATCTGTAGTGGGTTTAGGTTTCTTACTATACTGGTACTTGGTTTCTTAAGATCATAGGCATTCGAGATTTACTGCATGTAGTGTATTGCATTTTGTGAAACGTAATGGAATAGACTAGAGTTTGGGTTTTAGCTTGATATGTGGGAGTAATGTAGAATGCATTTACCTTGTGATTCTAAACTAGTCGTTGTTACTTCCTACATTGTGTACAGTTTAGAGGCAATCTTCCTTGAGTCGTTTTGGTCTTGTATGCTGGAAAGCTTTATATCTCAGGCTTAATAATCTCAAGTCTGACCCTAAGCTTAATTAGTATTGCTAGTATATATATTCTACTACAGGTACTTAATCGTAGTATTAATCCGGATAAATGACTACTCCATGGTATGTCTAATGCCTTACGTTCTACTCAGCTTATGCGTTTTTAAACCATGAAGAAAATATATCTGAGATTTACTCTTATTGTTATGCTATGTCTCTTAGTCTGGCTAAATGATAGGTATGTAACATAAAATGAAATCCACTCAGTTCAAACTAAGTGTCTTGTTTCACTTTTTGCTAAAATGAAGGAGTAGTGGAGTTAGTGTTCTACTACCCCACCATATCCCCATATGCTCCCATTTGGTAATAGCCTAATACATTTCATGTGGTAATAACTAACTCATACTTATTTTGGAACATCCAATTTAGGAAAGTAGGACATGCATTTTGGAACAGAGGGAGCACATAAATCCATAATCTCCCATGTATATTTATCAGTTCTGTTTATTTCAGAAGGATGACTAAATGATTTTCTTGCAGTGGGTCCTCTCTCCAAAATATTTCAATTTTCCGTTACCCATAACACTTACAATGATTCATATGGGATTTTCTGGAATGGTTGCGTTCTTCCTTGTCCGTGTTTTCAAGGTATGGCTTCCTTGAGTTCTTTGACGTTTTAGCATTTTATGTATCTTGTGCTATATCACACGCATGTGATATAGAAAAGTTGTTTGTATTCCTTGAGTTCTTTGATGTTTTAGCATTTTATGTATCTCTACCATTTCATCCTTTTCTTATTTATTTAGTGCTGTCCTGAGGCTATAACATCTATTTGCTGAATATGCAGGTCGTAACTCCAGTCAAAATGACATTTGAAATGTAAGTAATGGCAGACATGGTTTATATTTATCTTTTTTTTTGTTTTTATTTTTGGTTTCCTTTCATTCTTCTAACTTCTCTTCTGATGTGGCAGATATGCAACATGCGTAATACCAATAAGTGCCTTCTTTGCATCAAGTCTTTGGTAAGGTCTTATGTGTGTATGAATTGATTGTCTTATGTATGTCAAGTTTAATCGCTTGGGTGTTTATTTTGCGTGAATTGCATAATATTTTTGACACTGTTCATTACTTGAAGTCAATGAGCCTTCACATATTTGGTTAGCTATATCTCCTAGATGTACATGAAACCTAAACCTGTCTTCAGACTCTCAACAATATATGTAATGAGCATTTGAAGGCCCTGGTTTTGCATGTCTTGCTTGTCCATAGGGTTAACAATTCTTTTTTAGTAATTTTATATTGCTATTTTATGGTCTAGATATGATTTTGTGGTGGGAACTGAGCTAACTTTTACAGTAATGGTTGTTAGCTTTCCTGAGTCCTGAGGTCATGTATGAGTGTTTTGATTTTGGAGCAAATTCTATCTTTTGGGGCATCTTGAGGCTGTTTAGAGTATGGATTGTTGTATGTGCAAGTTGATTGCAAAATCAATTTTTAGCTGATGTTTACCGCGGTCAACATTTTGACTGTTGCATATGTACCTGTTTCATCTCGAATATGAGCAACTTTGAATTGCTCAAGATCCATTCAAACTTGAAGTTAAAGAAAACACAATGTATACTTGACAGCTGTTTTTGAGTTCCAATTGGTTGTAGTATATCAAGAGGTCATGTAATCCACATTCTATGTATGTAAGTTCTCTGTGGCAAGTTAACACTTCAACACGGTTTATGGTCTTTCTTCCTTTTGTTGTAAAAATATAATTCTGTTGAAGTGTTGTTTCTGTTGCAGAGGTGTTGATATTTGTATCATAATGTTTTAGGTACAATGTGTATTCAACAGAACTTTGAGAACTATGTTTTACAATACTCAACCCTCTAAGTGGCTTCCACAATTTCTTGTAATGACGTTTGATCTCTTTTTCTTGTTCATCAGGTTTGGTAACACTGCTTACTTGCACATCTCTGTGGCCTTCATCCAGATGCTCAAAGCTTTAAGTATGTAGAAACCAAGTCCATATAAAGCTTTACTAATGCCATGTTATTTTTTGACTCTAACAATGGGCATTTTGTTTAAATTTGGGCGTGACAGTGCCAGTAGCAACATTTTTCATGGCTGTTTTATGTGGCACTGATGTGTTAAGGTGTGACGTGTTCTTGAACATGCTGCTGGTCAGTGTTGGAGTTGTGGTCTCCTCATATGGAGAAATTCATTTTAATGTAGTGGGTACAGTATACCAGGTCACTGGCATCTTTGCAGAAGCTCTTAGGTTGGTGTTGACTCAAGTGCTTCTTCAAAAGAAAGGCCTGACTCTGAATCCTATCACTAGCTTGTATTACATAGCTCCATGCAGGTACTGGGTTTACTCTTTCTGGATACATGTAATTGCCACCTCTCACATACGATAAACCATGGCTTACTTTCGTTCAAAGATTTCAATCAAATTATAACAGAACATTTGTCAAGTACTTTTAAATAATGTGATCTACAATGCTCCATAAGGCTGATGCAAATGATGATTATGTTGTTATTTCATGCCACTATTTGTTTTATTCATTGCTTCTGGAATATGGTGTTTTACTTACATTCCATAGATGTAGGCAGTCAAATTTCTAGATAATTAATTTATACCTAAGGTTAAGCTTGACTTATATGCAACACGAGTGCCTTATTATTTGGTTATGTGCAGCTTTGTGTTTCTGTTCGTGCCCTGGTATTTACTGGAGAAGCCTACAATGGAAGTATCACAGATTCAGTTCAACTTCTGGATATTTTTCTCCAATGCTATATGTGCTCTGGCCTTGAATTTCTCAATTTTCTTAGTGATTGGTAGAACTGGAGCAGTTACCATGAGAGTTGCTGGTGTTCTGAAAGATTGGATACTCATTGCCCTTTCAACTGTCATATTTCCTGAATCCACAATAACCGGGCTGAATATTATTGGCTATGCAATTGGTACTTCCAAGTTTAAAAGTCTAAAAAAGAAAAAAACGCATACGTATTTCAGTTCTAAATCTTTATTTTTTACCTGCAGCTCTATGTGGTGTTGTCATGTATAACTATATAAAGGTTAAGGACGTCCGTGCATCTCAATTACCTACTGATAGTATTCCGGACAGAATTGTGAAGGTCAGTCGTCTTCTCAATAATCTTTTATATTATACGAACAGCCTTTATCCATGTCCATTGCATCTCAAACTTATCTGTCTTCCAAGTCAATGTTAACCTAGCTAAGTGATTAAGATGGATCTTAGTACCCCTAGATAACTCATAGAGTTTGATTGTTTTTTGTGTGTGTTGATAAGTGGCTAATGTTAGTAGTTGTCCCCAAATCGGGTGGTTATAAAGCTAAGGAAGTGTTGAATACGCTTTGGACCCTTTACCTGCTGCTAGGCTAGTAGTCTTTTGGCCCCTTGTACTACTTTGGTGGAGGGTAAATCCGAAAACTACCATAGGGGCCTACTAGTAGCAAAGCAAATTCTATGGGTTGGTTGAATTGATGATTTGTTTGTTTAATGGGGTTGGGTTTGTATGTTGAAAACAGGATTGGAAGATGGAGAAGAAATCATCTGATTTATACAACCCAAACAGTAACATTGATAGCAATAGTGGCAACCATTCTACCTCGGACATGAATGTGGATGAAGAAGTGCCCCTAATACCACTGGCAAGAACGCTGATTGGGAGATCACAACTTGGCAGCCATCACGCGTGATTGATTCAGAACCTTATAATCATAATGAGGCCAGATTCTAGTGTACCCTGAAAAGGCAATTTTCTTCTTCTCTTTCTTTTTTTATTTTCCAAGGGAATGGATAGCTATTTTACGATACAATGGAAGCAAAGCGGGGAAACTAATTTGTAATCACTTATGTTAAGGCCGCTGGGTCAAGTTACACTGATACTAGCTTTTGGGTGAATGATGATGATGATATATACTCAATTGAGTCTTATATATAATATTCGTTTCATTTAAGCCCTGTTTATATTGTATTTGAAATCGAGACCTTACAGGGATTTTTCTAGGTATGATTGACCATTTTACGGTTGTAGCAATGATTGGGAGGAACTCGCTTTGCTTCATTTGAATACTTGTGCTTTCATTCGAAAGCATTAAGTTAGTAAGTAGTTATTATGGTCAGTCTAACAAAACATATTAGGTACACTTTCTCTTTCGAAGATTCTGCCTATTTTTTGTTTTTGGTCCAAAGATGAATTTAAGAATGATGAGAGTTGGTGGTGTTTTGCAACAACAGTTTGTTCAAAAACAGGATTTATGACATTTTATTTGTTATAGATCAAGATTGTCTTTCTTTACAAAACTCAAGTTGACCCAGACACCCAATAGTTAAGGGCTTCCTCAACACAGCGGATGAACAGAGTACGAACCCACCCTGTATAAATAGTCTGGTTTTATGGACAGAAAGCATAAATTTGGTATTCAGTATAAAGAATAATATTTTTATAGACCAAAAGGAAATGGTAAATGTAAATAGACATTTTTCTGTTACTAGCAAGAAAAAGAAAGATCAAGACTGCATAACACAAGATGAAAAACAAAACAATGGTGGTCATAATTACATATATGAGGAGAATTCATCCTCAAATTGGGTCCTGCTGTTTTGCCCAAAACATGTACAACACTACTACACCGCCGTGTATTATGTTCATTCCACCACCATGCAATGCAATTCTTTATGGCTAAACAAAGAAAGCTCTTCACACAACACCAAAAAAGGGCAAGGGGGGCTTGTTTATGATTTACAAAAAGACAAACAGGATATGCACATAACAGGCAAGAATATGTTTATGACCCGAAACTAACTGATCTTGCCTTCACATATTCTCATCTCCAACATAAATCTATTGAAATTGCTCTCCACTTCTTACAGACAATAGTCGCCTTGCTTGGGCCGGAGGTGCCAATCCAGGAATATCCCTGATATCTTTGTTCCCCGGATGCACAATCTGAAATACCACATCATAGTGAGTGAAGGTGTGATGTGCTAAGCAACACATAATAGTAATACAGTGTAAATGAGTTTTGTTGGTTTACCTTCACAACTATAATGGCTATGACGCCTACAAAAATAAGGAATAGAAAAGCCATGATGCATTTATCAGTTGCCATCTGAAAGAAATATAAATTATCAGTATCCATAGATAATCAAACAGCGGTAGAATTTAGAGCGCAAAAGATGCCAACCTGCCGGCCAATATCCTTCACAAGCTGAGATGCTTTCTTAATCGAGAAATTAATTGTATCCAGCTCGTTCACAATACGGCCCATTTGCTCAGTCTACAAATTTGGATCTGATTTTCAAATATAACCTTCTCAAAGAATATATATACAGCTGAAATTCTGGTAAATACATACTTGGCCCTTCAAGGTAGTAGCAGTTTGAGTTCCCACTTCGATTGTTTGGTTGACAACCTAAGGGTCAATCAGTCTTAGAGTTAAAAACCTTTTCATTCATTTATTTTGGCTATGAAATTAAGACAAGTTAGGCGAGTCTTGATACAATTCCAAGGTTGTTGCATAGTGACCTTGAGGTCATAGATAATTGCTGAATTTTCTGTTAACCTGTTTAGAGCGTTCTATGGCTTCATCTGTCTCATCCATTGTCTTTTTCCCAGAATCAATAAGTTCTTCATTTGTCATTTCTACATAGCATAAGGACATCGTTATACTGATGCTCATTAAAATATCAATTGGCATGATAGCAAGTGCTTAAGTGTGTTCACCTATTGGAATCTATGGATACGAGGGTACATATACCAATCATATTTATGGGTCGAGATAAAATACAAGCCGCCCATAACCTACAAACCAAAAAACTCATGAACTGAACACTGATACATCCATGGATTCTTTTACAAGTGTTCACTAAAAACTCATGGACTTTTACAGGGAAGATTCATGGAATAAACACTGAAAACTCAAAGTACATGAGGTCTTAGTGTTAGGTTCACGAGTTTTTTGGTTTGTAAGTTCAGGATGGTTAACACCTGAACGGATGAACCTCGCCCTCACATTTAGTATGTAAATAATTACATGATGAGCAAACATTATTTACCGATTAAATAAACTCCAATATTGACATTTAACTTTTCTCTAGATGTGCTTTGAAAGAAGGCACTATGTCAACCAAGCACTTTCCTTAACTAAGTTGAAGTCAGTTACATGAATCCTCCGCCAAATCATTTTGGGATCTCTAGGCATACTCTTTTTCCACTGCATAGTGTCTTATCCTCTACTAAGTCTTGCATTACCACATCTTTCTTAAATATTTCTTTCCACAATACCATACACCTCACATGCCCAAATCATTTTCGGATGGTTTATCCTCATCTCATCCCCGACTTTTATTCATGTGGCTCCATCCTTAACTCTACCCTTTCTTGTGTTTATGTAATAACACCACCCATTCCCACCTAAGCATTTTTTTTCTCCACTCCGCCAAACACATTATTCAATTAAATATTCTTGTGTTGGCATGAACATCACAATGCTTGCATTTTTCAATTAGCATTGCAAAATTATCTCTCACAATGGATTGTATACAGGTCAATTTCTTAAACATGCTAACTGAGAGAACCAAAGTTACCTACAACTGGCAACCATCCATAAATTATCAAGGAATCCACCTAATTTGCCAACTCTGTTATCTAAGATTTCTATCTAGCAAGCATGACTTCGATTACAAGGGTATTACGATTAGGAATCTAGTCTCACATTTTGTTTTTCTTCAAGTGTGGATATCAGGATGCGTCCGAGAAAATGAATACAATTCTGTTACTCTTCTATTAATATTTAAGGGGAAATAGCAAAAAAGTCTCCTAAGTTTTGGACTCAAGCAGATCGGTGCCCTAATGTTTGAAGTCAAGCAAAATAGTGCCCTCAACTTTTTTTGGTGCAGATCCGTGCCTTAAAACTTTTTCTTAAATTGCACCATCAGTTACATTTAACTGAAATGGAAGAAAGATGGCCTAAAGTTTCCCTTTTTATTTTTAAATTCCAATTTTTTAGTGAATGCTGTTACTCGGAAACAAGCTAATGTATATCAAATGAAGGGAAAACCCAGTAACTAGCAGGAAATAGAATATACATAACTATTTCTCTTATACTAAAATTATGCTGAAAAATAACAATACGCGGATAGGAAAGGTTATAGTTCTCACGTGATGCCATTTGAACATTGTCATCAGCTGTGGGTTCACTGACTCCAGCTCCATCATCCAGAAGCTGCACTTTCTTATTATTACTCATAAACCTGCAGTTCCATCATAAAAGCAGATACATTTAGGATTGTAGTTGCTTGTTTTTACACATTTACGGGCCTAAATACAATGGTGGACCTGCCAACATTACTTTGAGAGACGCTTTCATGTATGAGTATGCTTTTTTAAGAAAAACAAACAAAAGACCAAACACAATTTTCTTGAAATAACATATAATCAAAATTCAAGAAATGGAAAAGAAAAATGAAGTTAACTTACGTTTTTCTCAGTGCCACATATGAATTCAGCTCTTTGATCTGCACAGGTGAATCATTATGGCTAAAGACACTCATTAAACAAGGAACAAGACAACATTGTGTGCTTTAACGGCAAAAGATATACCATACACAACTCATCTAGTAAAACAAAAAGTTCTACTTATGGATTACATTTTGCGAAGTTTCCACTCTAGATTTTGCGTTACAAATTGTTTCACAAAGCCAGGACTTTTCTACTTACAGATATCTTTGAAGAATGTGTGTGTTTGTGTATTACACTTTCTTGGAGTTTGTGTTGGGCATATGCCATTCCCACTTACCACAGCTAAAAAGCCAAGCCCTAACACCTCGTGAATAAAATAGATATGTTCAATACCATTTGTGAATTTTTTTTTTTAAAAGTTTTGAGTACTATTTCTGAACAAAATGGGTACTGTGGTTGAAAATTCTCCCTGAAAAATTAAAAATTTGTTAAAAAACATGGATAAAGAAGGAAGATTTAAGAACTTGTAAACTTGGCAGCACATTTGTTCATTGATTTACCATCCATAACAGATAGTAACATGTGAAAATTACATGGTGCATTTATATGTTCATGATGCATAGAAAAAAAATGTATCCCAACAACTGACCATAGACTGCTTCTCATCATTCAGTTGCTTGTTTAAGTCAGGAGGGTTTCTGGCCTCCTCATCCTTGATTTCATGGTCGAATTCTTTGACCAGTCTGAAACAATTAGTCAAATTGTAAGAATTCATAGCAAGTCCTTAACTTAGGTAACTGGTAGAATAAATCCTACACTCTTTCTTTCATTCGGAGAAGGCTAGTGTAGTGAATCTGAAAGGTGCTAATAATCAAAAGCCACTCCTAAAAATATGAAAAGTCGTGTATCTGAGGGGTCGTTTGTATCTGGCAAGAAATAAAGTTTCAAGAATTCCAAAGAATCTAATGATAATTATTTTATAGTGCTCATATGGAATCTTCAGAAGTTAAAATAGCATGTGATGCTAAAAATTCAATATTTAGAATTTCCTAATGTATAAGAAAGTTTAATTATAATTTTGTTATGAACAATATTGCTTTTAATACCAGAGTCATTCAATGGACGTAATGACTTCCAAAACCTCCCCGACAATATAAAAAGAAACGATAGCATTTCAAGCACTGGACTTCAGTAGTAGGACTCTCTTGCACATGGTCGGTGTTCTTAATAGTACTTGAAGCAATAACGGTTATGTTTTGCTGAATTTCCCACTTCTTACAATTTGTTTTGCCAACAGGATATTGTGCAGTGCAACAAGTATGATAATTCAGAGCTTCTGGTCAATGAAAAATAATTTAATAGTAAGAAAATAGAAAGTTGATATCAACGATTACATACCTTTTACACTCCCTCATCTTTGCTGTAAGATCCTCAAGTTGCTTATTTTGTCTGTTGGGGTCTTTGATCTTGTCCAGCTTCTGGAAGCCATTTCTAGATACACAGAGGTAAGGTCATCATATATACAACATATTTACATGGTTGTCATACAACAGTAAGTAAAATCATAATGTGCACCCAACGTAAGAATTTTCCTTCAATGGCACTGAATGGGCATATATTACTACTTGTTTGAAAAGTAAGAACTTTTTAAATCGAGATAATGGCATGCTGAATAAATCTATGATATATGCACTGGTATAAGAAAACCAGACAGCCTTGACATGGCATGTCACATTTCAGGTCAAAAAACATAGAGGAAAAGATTATACGAACAAGAGAAGGAATAAACACCAGACAGAAAAATCTTATAGCATTATTTATCATTGCCAATACCGAAGAATGGAGTGTCACCACTTCAAACTAGGTTTCTAATAGCATTATTTATTAATATTGAACAGCTAAAAACAAAATGCATCAACCACACCCAGGTAAGTGACTCCAATCCTTCAACTGTGCATGGAAGTTTTGCAGAATTACAACAGTGCACCTCATGACAATGTGGTGACTGGGTGAGACGCTGTAGTCTCTCGTTAACTCGCCACCATCTCAATAGTAACAAATGAAAATCTATGACTGTAAGTAGCATTCCCTCCTATAATGAGCCATCTCATTTGATCATTACATTCCTTCAAATTATGAACAACTTCTAAACCATGCAGCCACAATAACTGGCCAATGTTCAAAAGTCCCAGTGCTATGCCAGCATTTTCTGTATCCAAAGTGTCTCATACCAGCATTGTCTTAAACCATACAATGCCATACAGAAGAGGCTGCAAGATAGACTCACTAACAGATACAAGACACTGCAACACTCTCAATCCCAAGTAAAGAAAAGAAGTGCAATATCAATAGCAAGCACAGGGAGCAGCTGTATTGCCACTGTAAGAAGGGGACTTTCATTAGCAAAAAGCTAGAAGTTGACTGCATTGTGCAGCAAATGCAACAATTCAAAGCTCAACATAAATGGTCGGAAAACCCAATGCCCCAAAACCTTATAGCTTACAATCCAAAACCCAAAAATAAGCTCCGTGGCAAAACAAAGGAACAGTCATTTCACAGCCATACACATTCATAAAAAGTCAATCCAGATGGCCAAATTTAGCAATGAACAGATAAGTGAAAGAGAAGCTGATTATGTGAAGAGAAGAAGGGGGGCGTACGCGAGGGCGCGGAAATTATCGCGAATTTCGCCGTGGATCTGCTCCATCTGAGGGTTCATGGGCAAGTCGGTGGCCATGGTGTCACCGGAGATTTATGACTCCAAGGGAAGCCCTAGCCGGAAGGAAGGATTGATTTCAAAAATGGTTACAGCATCAAACCCATGAAAATAATAAATAAAAAAACAGAATTAGAAGGGGCGATCATGGAAGTGGGAAGAGAAGAGAGATTTGGTGTGAGAAATGCAGAAAGAAGATTAGGGATTTAGAGGGTTTGATAGACAAAATGGAATTGAGATGCGTGGAAATGGAACCGAGACAGAGCAGAGAAACAGAGAATGTGTCTGGTAAACAATCACACAATAAATTTCTTTCCCTTTCCTTTTTCGTTAAGCAATTTTATAATTAATTAAATAAATAAAATACTCGGGTCTTGTCTTGGACAAATTGACTGAAGCGGCTGACCCGAGGAAGTTCGAAATATTATTTTGATAAACAGATTATACGTTTAGGAATTATCCGTGATTAATAATTATGATATACTATTTTATACCATTATCATTTTTTTCCCTCAAAAAAATAATTTAAGGGGTTTCCGAAATATGTTAAAGTTACGGATAATTGATTAAGAAAAATACATAATTAAGGGTAGCTAATTGAGATTATCTCATTAATTTATGTTGGTAATAATGTTTTTTATTTAATGATTGTATTTTATTTTACAATTACAATGTATAATCAGGTATGTTTTTCTTGACCCTGTCCAAACTTAATCGAATACCCAATTTTTGTTTTTCCAAACCGACTCAGAAATATTCGAGTATGGAACATGCTCTGGGGTATGAGCAGGCATGATCAACCTTATCAAATTAGAATGATTTTGTGGGATATTTTGATCCTATAAGCCCATTCATTATTGCAGATTTGAACAATCAGTTGATTCATCGGATTGGTAAATTTGCCAAACCTACAACACCGAAGTTTAAAGAAACATAAACAATAGGCTAACATTTTGAGCAGAGATGTACTTTTTGATACGACACTTCTCTTATTTTATTCATCGTCGTCCCCACTCCAATTCTTGATGGCCTGCAACACTGTATGCTTCACCATACGAGCATCAATCCCATCTCCTTCTTCTCCATTCTAAAACAAGAAACAGTTTAGTTTCTTGAAACACACAATTAATATTATATTACATAACCAAAATGAATGTGCTAAACTAATAATGAACATAATCAACTTACTTGATCTCCTCCAATCGCTTGTAACTGGAACCTATCGGTGCAAGAAACCCTAGCTTCGACCACGTTGAGACCCAGTTCTTCGAAGGCTTCGAGAACCGTTACAAGCATTCCATGACAACTCTTCTCCGAGAATGCATTTATCACAAAACCATTCTCTACGGTCTCTACTGTGACCTGTTATATACATATATGCCTGTTTACTACTTAAGCAAACAACTTATATATATCTATATGTTACAATTGGTCCATAAAAATTAGGAGACAATCATATTATGGCAATAATTAGCCTCATGTGAAATATGTGGGTCTAAAAGATATAGATCATGTCACCACTTGATGAGCAACTTCAGACCTCTGTCTATAAATTTAAACTTTTAGTTGAGTCGAATTTTAAGGATACTATAGATAATTACCGTAGGGGAAGGGTCTGGGTTGATTGAAGATTGGGAAGTTGCTATGTCTTGATTGAGCCTCTCCACTTTGTGCTTTAGCTCTTCGATATACCTCGATGCATCGAGTATGATCGAAGTATCATTTAGCTGCATGAACAAAGATGGTCACAACAACTCCTTAGCATAGACATAGATACGAATCGAAAATCAGAAAAGGGTAATAATAATTTACAGCGTGAGAGTTAGTAATAGCTCGAAGAAGTTGGAGATTGTCATGCAGAGGTGCGGCTGATCTCTTGTGCTCTCTGGAAACCATATCTCTATCAACTGGCAAAGCTCTGAGCTGAAAGAGAGTGAGGTTGGTTTAAAAGAGGAGATATGTGAGCTCTCAAATCAATATGATCCTCATCATCATCACCATATCATCTTTGTTTCTTCCTCCCACATGATTGCCTCAGTTTCTTCAACAACAAATCTATAATATAACAACATTGCTTTCTCGTCTTAGATTACCAAAATGCCCTCTTCTTATTTTCCGGATTTCGTGTATGAAATTAAATCCATATTCATTCTGAAACAATGTAACATAGGGATTAAGTTACACAATGCGCAGTAAAATGTATGAAATTCATATCATTTGAAAATGAAATTTTGTATCAAAATGACATATATTCACCGTAAATTCGTGTGTTAGAATCAATAATCTCAAATTTAATAAAAATGGAAGAATGAACTATAAGAAAGGAAAAATCACAAACTTATAGGATTTACATTTTAATTATGAAGTTTAATGTCACATATAGTTTAATTTAAAATTTTCATGGCATTAAAACTCGTCTATATGTGTAAATGTCAAACTTATATTCGAGAGAATATTGTTTCTCAACAAGAACGGTACGTAACAAGTTCATATTAGGTCTCTACCACTTCATTAACATCCGTTAATTAAGAGGTTTTTACTTGATGAACTTGAAACAACATATATTTCGAATTTAAGGTTGTTGAAAAGGAGGATAAAATTGTCAAAGCATAAGTGAAACAGTGTGGGCAATTTGGAGGGAAGGAAGCGTGAGCTCGTGAAGAAGGATAGTGATTAGTGAAGTGGCCATCGAAAGCTGTGAAGGGAAGCAACAAAAATTAGGATGTTTTAGTTGTGATTTTTTCCATCACTCCAAAACGATCCTCACGGTCACGGGGGCTTTTCTACTTCAAACTTCCCTCCCTCTCTCTTTCATTAGCGGTTACCTTTTGTCTTCTCTAAGGATGCCAAAAGTTCCGGTCGAGTTTAGGTCACGAATAAGACTTTACGCTCTGAGTCAAGTCATCAGGTCCATCATTTTTATGATTATGATTAAAATCATTTCCAAAATAATATGCATTGAGTTCAAAATCTTAATTAATGATCAAATGCATGACTTGATGAACAAGTTTTAAACATGATAAACAAAATTATTATTAGAGATATATATGAAAATGTAAAATTTGGGAATATATATATATGCAGATGTGAAACAAAAAATGTCAGCATTCCAAAGAGACAAATAAAGTGGCCACCAATGCTCACATGTGTGCCTACTAATCATCACAACAAAACAATACTCCCCATACACATACTCTACTCCAAACTTTGTCCCCGTTCTTGCCTTCACTTAATTAATACTTTCACCTAATTAAACTAATCCTCTTAATCGCATAACTAATTAATCTCACAATATATACATTGAAGTTGATTCAACAGTTAACATCGATATATTAATAATAAATGGTCTGCATATGATCTTATTGATTTTAACATGTTTCCAAGCTGTTTGATATAAGAAATATATAGTACTGTAGGTTTTTTTTATTTCTGATTCTACAGCCATGTTGGTTAATTTACCGAACGTGCCGGTTGTGTTTATTCCTCATACTGCTAATAGGGT
>JAYMSU010000287.1:0-15444 GCA_036897765.1 Erodium chrysanthum | reverse complement strand
TTTTGTTTTCCAAGAGACTTATAAATAACCAATCAAGCCAAAATTTCAAATTACTACAAAACTGCTGAACTGCCTAATTAACTGAAAGAGTGTTACTTGATTAGTCAATTTCATAACAAGAACAATCGATTGAGCTTAAAACCAGATCTAATTACCAAAAGCATGCAAATACAGAGAAACAACAAAGTTGATTCAAGTGTCACATCAACCCCTAAAAGGTGAAATGAACATTAAATGGCAAGAATGATGTACAACACAACATGGGTTACTTGACATTGTCAAATTTCAGCGCCAAAAGATATACAGATTTAGCTTTTTACAGACCCATCTAATCAATCATTGGTACCACCTCACAGACTACAGATAGAATAGCCACTGACAGACACAGTTGCTGTAAAAATGAGATGAATCAATTCAAATTTAGGTTTTGGAGTCACTGTGACTCTGAAGTTAAGCGGCACCAAATCTCATGCCCTACTTATCTTCAACCTCTTCTTTATTTTCCTTTCTTGAATCACTGATGCTCTTTTTTTCCTTCTCCTGTCCTTTTCTTTTCAAGCTTTCAGACGATGTGAAAAAAGCAGCTCTGATGTAGCCAACAAGAAAGGGTCATCAGAACGTGGTGTGTTGTCTCCTCATTCCTTTTTTTCTTCTATTCACTTGATAAAAGTAAATTATTTTTAAATTTTCAACTTTTGGTACCGTCGTTTTAAAAAAAAAACACTTCTTTTTTGGGTCCGAGTGTAGCTTATATATTTCACTACCACTCCCCAATCCACAACAATCTCAGAATGTTCCAATTAGTGGAAGAAGGAAGCAGAGCTCATTCTCTTTCTGTTCTTGCTCTGGCCTAGCTAGCTTTGTATTTTCCATAACTGAGCATAGAAACATGATGGGGGGTGGTTCTATTGAGGAAAGCAAGATGGCCCATCAAGAGGGTTTGAAGAAGAGGCCAAAGGGTGGCCTCATTACTATGCCATTCGTTATAGGTACATTGACTTGAATGATTTTTTGGGGAAATTTCTGGCTTTGCTTTTGTGGGTTTTGGTCATTTCTGATGATTTTTTGTGGGTTTTGTTCAATTTCTGATTTTTTTGACGATTTGGGTTGTGCAGCAAATGAAGCATTTGAGAGGGTTGCGAGCTATGGGTTGTTGCCGAATATGATAAGGTACTTGATGGTTGATTACAATTTGGGGTTTGCTAAAGGGACCAACTTGCTCTTCCTCTGGTCAGCTGCTACCAATTTCATGCCTCTTCTCGGAGCTTTTGTCTCTGATTCTTATCTGGGTCGCTTCCTCACCATTTCTCTTGGTTCCATCTCCAGTCTCCTGGTAATAACTCTCTTACATCATGAATCCTATGTCTTTTCTCTTGAAAATGCTGGATTCGATTACACATTTCTCCATTTTTGGTTCGAAAAGTGGATTATAGATACTCATTTATTCACCCATTTGTTTGCTGATTATCTGTAATAATGATGGATTGGTGGTTCTGAGCTGTCTTGCCCTTTTTGGCCTCAATGTCATGACTGTAAAAACACACATTTTCCTCTCATTTTAAGGAAACACTTCTTGAATTTGTGGATTTTTTTTTCTTTCTAGACCTTCCTCAGTAATAGTGGCTTAGTTTTCAAGCATGATAATTGTTTAAAAATAACATTGGAAAAGAACACGCTGTCTGAAAACATGCAAAACAGTGAGTTTAAAGTCACCACTTTGGTCTACCATGGCTATGCCTCATCATGTGAGGCTGGTGGTTTAACCCAATAATCAAGAAACAAATTGATTAAAAAGGACATCAATAACTGAGGAGAGAGAGAGAGAGAGAGAGAGAGTTTGAATCAAGTTGTCAAGCTTGAGTCAGGAATATTTGGTAGGTTTGTGCAAATAGGCATTTAATAATTGAAAGTGACAATCCCCATACCTTATTTAATATTTTCATATAATTCTTCTTAAACATACTTTGAAATTCTCACCTCATTTTCTAAACCATATGATAGAGATAGAATAACATGTGTTGTGCATACCCTTCTTAAGAACCATGGACTAAAGACCTGCCTACAGTGATACTGAATGGTCCTATCTATTTGCTTGCTTGTTTTGATCAATTTGGGAGACATATTAAGAATGGTTTGGTACATGGTTTTGATCCTAATGTCCAGTTACAATTGCATGTCCAAAAGAACTTGTTTTTTTCTATGTTGTGCTGCTAAGCTACCTTTGCTCTGTCCAACAGGGGATGATACTGTTATGGTTAACTGCAATGATACCACAAGCTAAGCCTTCACCATGTGACCCAACCTCACATAGCTGCAGCACACCTACAGGAGGTCAAATGACCCTCCTCATCTCCTCTTTGGCCCTTATGTCCATTGGAGCTGGTGGCATTAGGCCATGTTCCATAGCATTTGGTGCAGATCAACTGGACAGAAGAGATAACCCCCAAAACCAGAGGATCCTAGAGAGTTTCTTCAGTTGGTACTATGCCACTGTCATGACCTCTATCTTGATTGCTTTTACGGGCATAGTTTATGTTCAAGATCATCTTGGATGGAAAGTGGGTTTTGGAGTCCCTGCAATTCTCATGTTCTTCTCAGCTTTCTTGTTCTGTATGGCTTCTCCTCTTTATGTCAAAATGAAAGCCTCCAAGAGCATGCTCACAGGCCTTGTGCAAGTCCTTGTGGTTGCATACAAGAATAGAAAACTTGCTCTTCCACCTCAGAACTCAGATGGATGGTATCACCATCACAAGGACTCAAAGCTCATCGCCCCAACAGCCAGACTCAGGTACGTACAACGTTATATTCAAGATTGCTAATGTCTTGAAGATGATTAGCTTATTGTTCTTTTGATGAATGCTTATGATGTTATGGTTTTAGGTTCTTGAACAAGGCTTGCATCATCCGGAATCCTGATCAGGACATCAAGGAAGATGGGTCAGCTTCAAACCCATGGAGGCTTTGCACAGTAGAGCAAGTGGAAGAGCTCAAAGCACTTGTAAAAGTCACACCAATATGGTTTTCAGGCACCATAATGTCCATAACCATCAGCCAAAACACATTTCCACTGCTCCAAGCAAGCTCCATGGACAGACACATAGGTGAAAGCTTCGAGATCCCAGCAGGCTCATTTGGCATGTTCTCAATAGTCACTATAACAGTCTGGTTAATCTTCTATGACCGAGTCCTCCTCCCCTTGGCATCAAAGATCAAAGGCAAGCCTGTGAGGCTTGGCATGAAAACAAGAATGGGCATTGGGGTGTTCTTGTCTTCAATAGCCATGTTAGTCACAGGCATAGTTGAACACATCAGGCGAAGGAGAGCCTTAAGGGGAGTGGTCATGTCAGCTATGTGGCTCATCCCACAACATTGCTTGGGAGGCTTATCTGAGGCCTTCAATGCAATAGGCCAAACTGAGTTCTACTACTATGAGTTCCCCAAAAGCATGTCGAGCATTGCAGCCTCGTTATTCGGGGTAGGCATGGCAGTGGCGAGCTTGCTGGCAAGCGTTATATTGAGTGCTGTGGATGACACTACTTCCAAGAAGGGGAAAGAGAGTTGGGTGTCAAGTGATGTGAACAAGGGTCACTATGACTACTACTATTGGGTTCTGGCTGCAATAAGTTTTGTGAATCTGCTGTATTTTATTGTGTGCAGCTGGTCTTATGGGCCTTGTGCAGAAGAAGGGTTGAGAAAGGTGAGGGATGAGAGGGTTGAGGTAAAGGAAGAAGATGAGAAGGAGATTGAAAGTTTTGAGAAAGGGAAGGTTAATGGAGAAGGAGAAGGAGAAGGATTTGGGGAAGAGAAGGTATCTAAATTAAGGGAACTGATAGCTTGATATATATGTGTATTTGTATTAGCAGTTTGCTCAAGTGTCTTGTTTTCATGTGTGTAGTGTGTGTACAACAGAGAAGTGCCTTTTTTCTCTTTCTTTCTTTTTTCTTTTTTTCATTTTGGTTATCTGGGTTTTTGGAAACACCTATTAAGATGGGTGATACTACCTAAGGTTTGTAGTTTGTGAAAATTATTGTACTATACTATGTACTGTCAATTAGAAAAATGGATTTCATAGTCACAAGTTATCTCTAGTATTATTCATAATAGACCTTAGCTTTCTTCTTCTCCTCTGACTATGTTTCTTGGACCAAGTACACATTACATTGGCAAATCATTGACATCTAATGTTAAGAATATTTGTTTTTCTAGCAATTTCAACAATGATTTTGTCACTTTTGTTTTGCTTGCACGCCAAGTTACAAACGATGTCAATGATCAAGTGATGGGAGAGTCACTGTTAAGTAACTAGTCCTAGCACATACTCAATTTGTTGAATTCAATTACACCCTGAACCCCAAAGAACTATTCCTAGCACATACATTAGGTTTCCTGCTTTTTTTTTAGGGTATAAGATTTATACTATTGTCATGACTTGAACCTTGATTACCATGTCACAACAAGACTAAATACTTGATCATTTGGACAAGTAGATTTTGGGGGTTTCTTGTTTCTTACTTGACAAAAAGGGCATTAGAGACAACAAAAACCATTTAAATTATACATTACTAGTTACTCTTCATACAAAAATATGCAATTTTGGAAGTAATCAAAGTATATAAAAGCACAAGGTACAGCTAAAAGATAAGATCACTTTTATTCATCAAAAGAGAAATGAATCAGCCCATCCTTGGATTGGAATGTCTGCTTAAACAGGAGTGCCCCTGACTTGTCTCACCATAACAAGCCTGAGCCTATTCCTTCTATTTCTAACAAGTAACTGGCCTTTGTTGCACATCCAAAAACCAGACCAAGAACATGTTTCATACTCTACTTTTAGCTCCACCACTTTTAAGGCCTATGCCCCATAACTTATCTGTAACCAAACTTATTGCTCTTTATCAGCTACCATTTTCTTCAACTCTTTCTTGTTTACCTGAAACCACATAGAGCAAACAATGTGGTGAGATTTGCAAGCAAAGGTTAATAGTTTCTGAAAAGGAAGGGCGCAAATGTCATCTTGCAAAAGCATGGTTGTAGAATTTTTGACCTTTCCCATAGCATTACGAGGCACTGAATCCCAAATGAACAATTTGGTCGGTAGCTGCAGAGAAACAGAGTAGTGAATTTACTAATTAGTGTGAATGCTCATAGTATAGCGATCAAAATTAGAAGCAAAACACCAACTCAAGTCGGCCCAGTGGTTAGGGCTCCCTCCAACACAATGGAGGACGAGTGTAAGCAATCTCAGGGGTTATAAATGAATCCAAATCTTGATACAAAAATGGCTTATATAAAAAAAATTAGAAGCAAAACGATGTGATACCTTGTATGGTGCAAGTCTATCTTTAGCCCAATCAGAAAGTTCTTCCAAAGTTATAGCAAGCTTCTGTTCCATCTCTTGTTTTTTCTTTGCATCAGCTTCTGGCACAACTACGACGCATACAGCTTCTCCATAATCTTTATCGGGTAATCCAAACACGCTGCATTCTGCAATAACGGGATGCTGCAAAAGTGACAAATTGGTGTGCATTATTATTATTATTTTGTTAATTTTCAATTTTAGCCTTTCAAGAAAAGCTCATCTCTTTCTTTTTGAGTGGAGGAGCTAAAAGAAAGCTTTTAAAAAGTGGATAAGAAAGAAGTGTTTACCTCCAAAAGAACGGATTCAATGTCCAAAGCAGATAATTTGTATCCACCAACCTTCATAATATCAGCACTTGTACCTGATAAACAATTCTAAGAAGGTGAGAAACTCTCACTGAGAAGCTTCAATTCAAAGAGCAACCATGACCCTCTCAAAAAAAAAAAGAAAAAAAAGAGCAACCATGATCATATACACTAAACTTACGTCCCAAAATGATGTAGTATCCATCTTCATCAACTCTAACGGTGTCTCCAGTTTTGAAGAAACCACCATCAATGAAGGACTCCTTGGTCACCTGATTCAGTAAGTACACGCATAAACACAAGACTCACAAAATAATACTTAGTTCGAAATTAGTAAGTATTTAATTAGTGTCAATGCTATACCTCAGGAAGTTTCCAGTATTCCTTAAATAATGAAGGGCTTCTAACACAAAGTTCACCCACACCGGTTGCATCAGCTCCACTCTCTTCTTCTGCAACAATCTTGACCTGAAACCCCACAAAAATGTCAATAGCCAATACACTTGATGATATGTTGTAATTTTAAGGTGATTGGTCTTTTTACAGTTCATATTAAAGTAACTTCCTCACCTCCACACCAGGAAATGGGTTGCCCACGGTGCCTGGCTTCCTTTCACCTCTTAAGGGATTTGCAATTGCCATGACAAACTGCAAACATCAAACCACATTGTAATTGTTAAGAAATACCTTCAAGCTAAATATTCTAAACATTGATTCCTACAACTACGCCTACATAAAGAATTTTATCGACTTACCTCGGTCATACCGTACCTTTCCAAAAGGCGATGTCCTGTGATGGTTTCCCATTTCTTCATAACCGGGTATGGCATTGCAGAAGAGCCACACATCTAGGAAGCAGAAATGATAATTCTTGTAAGGGACTGTTTCTTCTTCAATATGAGAACCTATTGATACAAGTTTATGATGCTTACCATCAATCTCAGTTTGGCAGCAGCAGAAGCAGAAACACCTTGTAGATCTGGATCCATTGCATCATATCCTTGTATGAGTCGAGTATACATAGTGGGAACCTGAGCAACAAAAACATTTAATCATCACAGCAAAAACAAAAACCCGAAAAGGGTTCAATGATAGATAACTAGTACAAAAGCTCCAGAAAGCTATGGCTGAGCATAGTCAAATCATATCCAAGTTTAACAGAGTGCTTTATAGTTAAACTACAAAGTTAACATGTTCAGTATAAAGATATGACTTACTCCTGTGAATACTGTTATAGCATCATCAGCCTTCTTTCCATTTGGTGGATATGATTCACGAAACCTCTGCCAGATTCCCCTCACACTAAATTTGGGCATGAACTCAACCTTCCAAGAAGCAAACCAATACATTAGGCACAATATGAAGTATTTAAGCTGAACTCTGATCATTCAATAGACCGCTTGCAGCATAACATAGCAATCTGAAATATAGGAAGAAAAAAAGGCACAGAAACAAAAAGGCATACCGTAGAGCCAGCATATAGAGGTGCAAATAAAGCGTTGAAAAGCCCGTGAACATGTAAGGTAGAAGTTAAGGATGATTACAACTTGAACAAACATACTTGGTAATGGAAGACAAACAAAATCAAGCAATTCTTTTTTTGCTCAGAAAGAAATAAATATTATTTAAAAAGGTATTTCATGGATATGATGTAGTGGTAGAGAATTCAAAAATTGATCCGAAGATGTATACTCCCAAGCATCTGCCAAAATTTTGACCTGCACATTTTTGAGCCGAAGTTGAACAGTTAGATTCTAAAACCAAGTTTAATGAGGGAAAGTGAAATCAAAAAGGAAAACTTGGCATTATTGTGAGATCCGATAACATGGACCATTAAAACTATAAGACATACCTGTGAACTTATGCTTTTGTGGGTGTGAACAACTCCTTTAGGTTTACCTGTTGTCCCACTAGTATACACAATTAATGCTGGATCCTCACCTACAGCATTGCAAGTCAGAAAACAATACCACATCAGGTGAAAATTTGCTGGTTTAATTTGTGCATTGCCTCTACAAGACATGACCTCACAAATCTCTGAAGATAACTCACCTTCCACTTTATTCAGAGACTGGAAATTTACAGGCAAACTTTTATTTGCATCAACTTCATCAGGCCGTGAATCATTTGCTTCTGTCTGTGAACAACTACTTGGAACAGTAGGAATAAGAGAAAAGTGGGCAGCACTTTTAGCAGCAATGTTTTTCATTGAGTCACTATAGTCATCAGTGCTCAATACCATGGCAATGTCCTGTAAATCAAATGAAAAATGAGATACATGGTAAAAAAAACTACAACATGTAACTAAAAGAGAAGGGAAAGTGTGTTCTGATTTTGAAATGAAACTCATGCCTATGTGTTCAATTTTGCCTTTTGTTTTTCACATGTTACATACCTGCAGCAGACTAAACCCTACTTAAAACCAAGAACAAATGTGAATTTGAAATGAAAATTATGACATTTATTTTGAAATTTATGTGCACAATCACCAACAAATATGATAATCAAGTGTTTTATTTATTAAGCTTATGCTTTATGGATGTTCGTATTTTGGTGTTCCCTGGATATGTATGCTTGACATGGGAGCCTTCGAGCTTGATTATTTATTCAATGCATAGATTAGTTTTTTATCTTTCTGCTAATGACCATGTCTCTGTTTGTTTCCTTAGACATTCAAGCATCAAGTGGTTATTTTTCATCTAATATGTGTGTTGTGTGTTCTTTAGAAGTGAAACTAAAAAGTAACCAGTTTTTTTCTAAAAGAATGAGTAAGCATTTGTGTTGTTTTCTTACTGATTGGCCCTTACTAAAACAAATTACCCATTTGGTTTTTTTAATTTCCATCTTACAAGTTGTTGGAATATAAGTTAAAAATTATTGGAATACTCGGTATTACTTGTTGTAATACTAGTATAAATTGTTGGAATATTAGACATACAACGTTGGAATATTAGTTAACAATTGTTGGAATATTAGATGGTTAGAATCTTAGCTATAATTTGGTAGTCTGATAATACGTTTCGGTGATTTTTTTGAGTCTATCAATTCCTTCGACTACTTTTTTCGAGTCTGTCAATATTTTTTCAAATTTTAATTCCCAAATGATAAGGAGTTAAGGTTATAAATCAAAGTTAGAAATTAGATATAGACATGTGATTAATAAATTGTTGGAATATCTCGTGCATATTGTTGGAATATCTTGTATAAGTTGTTGGAATATCAAGTATAAATTCTTGTCGTATTATTTTTCAAGCTATAGTTTATTGTTGATGGTTTGATGGTTTTAGTGATATGTTTCTTTCTATTTTACATGTTATTTTTCAGGTCGAAAATATATATAACTACGATTATTGGTATGAGTTCGATAACCTTGGTGCACAAGATCGCAATGACATGAGCAGAATATAAATCATCACTCACAAAATTGTTAGAGTATAATGTGTATAGAGTAGCTAATTGCTTTTTTTGAGGTTATTTTTATATAAACATATTAACTAATCTACTCAATTAAGTGGTTGAGTGTATAGTACAAGTTCATCAAAGCACACAAAGATGGAGAATTATTGAGCATATTCCATTTCTATTATTGGGCATCTTGAATTTATGAATTATTCATATATGTATTGCACATTATATCATGTCACATGGCTTCATATGGTTCTTTAATTATTTTGTTTGGATTAATTTGGAAGATGAGAAACAATCAAATAAACCAGGATCAAGCACCTTAATTTATTAAATCGAATTTTAGTTACCCTTTTCGGAAGAAATAAAAACAATGTTTTTTTTTTCATTCTTCATTATCGATGGGATATATGAATGATGAGGTTCATATCTGGATCTTTATTTCTTGCTCTCTTCTCGAAATCTAAAGTTGTTTGGATCGAGATCATGGTTCATATAATCTTGTTGTTAGCTATAATATATGTATATAGCTATATAGCTTACAGAAACTTCCGGCTCCATGTTTTCTATGTAATAGTGTTTTTATTATTATCTGCCCGACCAGATGTTCATGGCTTTAATTATATGGTTGCCATATTGAAAGGAGACGAAACTGGGTTTCGTATCTGGTTGGGCATGCCACAAACTGAACCTAACTTGTCAATCTTCTTCTCTTTTTCATACCCTCATTATGTTATGGGCACTACAGCCTAGCCATGCATGGTTTATACTCTTTTGCTACGTATATTTCATGTAGTAATATTGAATTAATCAAATTTATAACTTTGTATTCTCATTAAATTGTTTTGTTATTTTATATGTTTTGTGAGTAGAGTGCCAGCAATATTATGTTTGAGTTTCATGTGAGTAACTAACTAGATTCGATGTTGTTCTAGTTTAATTATAACTAGGTTATCTTTTTGGTGGTCTATGAAATTCCAATGGTTAGAGTTGTGGTTGGTTTAATTGGCATCACACGAAGAGTCAACTAAGCCAAGTTGTTAATAAAACTTGGAAACAGTCATGATATACCATTTACTTTGTGATAAGGTGAAAAGGGAAGCTACATATACCTAGGGGTGCCAAGGCCACACACAAAGGGTTGGTATGGAAGGTTCATTTTATTCAATTTCAACTTTTAAAAGTAACTTATTTCCATAGCAATTTCAGCAGCTAACGTGAGATTAGATATATACTTCTTTTTTTCTCATATATATCCACAGGCACACAACAAAACAAGCCAAATGGGTATAATTTGATCAGATACATATATGGATTAACTATAATTCATCTCAACTTACTTCTACTAAAACTATTGAAGGGGTGATTGTTTTGTAATTAAGAGGAATATATTATTGCTAATACCATAGTAATGAAGGGAACATTGTAAATTTGATGAATTCTCATGACTAGGCAAGTCAATTATTGAACTTGATGTAGAAAGTATTTTGAATGTTCCCAAAGGAGTACATTTTTGTGAAGCAAGCATTGATTTCTTGTAAATATATGTTTAGTGTATACATGCTTTATTGATCTTTTGGTGAACCTTAAGCATATTATTCTATTATTTTGCAAGTATACCACATATATATTGATTTCAATTATGCAATGGTGACTAATTTAAGTAGCTAGTGAGTTTAGTATTTCCAATGATCTTATTTTCTAGAGTAGTGAATTTGTTTGTTTGGATATTTGGATTCTCTTTGCAATGGTATGCTTGCGGTTTATGTGTTCTTTAAACTATTGTCTACTATATAGCTAGAACTTATATTTTCTCACCCAAAGAATCTAAATGCCACTTCTTTATTTATATAGGTATTGTTCTTATATTCTGAACCCCTTTTTAACTGAATGAATACATTTATCAAACGTCAATGTTTTCACAATATATCATTTGAGAAATTCCTTATCAATTGGAATCGTTTGGAATTTGATTCTCCTATAGAAAATGTTGGTCAATTTCAAAACTCTAACAATATTAAACTTCAATTAAATTGGAGATAGTCAACTCTACACATATGTACTACGATTGATCAACAAACATATTAATACTAGGCTTGTTCTAATAAACGAATTATATGCACTTGAGTTGAGAGTTTTTGGCTGGGTTTGGCATGCCCATAAATGAGAAAACAAGTTAACATGCGGTCACCAACTCAAGTTGGCCCAGTAGTTAAGGATTCCCTCCATTACAATAAAGAACCTGAGTTCGAATCCTAGTAGAAGCAATCTTATGTGTATATAAGAATCATAAGATTGACGTTCCTTGCTTGTGCATAAACAAATAAATCCAAATCTTGACATAAAAATGACTTATCAAAAAAAAAGTTAACATACAGTCAACAATTTTTCTTGAAATGCGTAGGTATCTACATGAAGACACCTCCCACACATAAATCACATACGTACATACACTTGACATTGTTGACAAAAGTGTATAGAAGAGATAGAAACAAGGGACAATACCAAAGTGTACTGTAATCATTCAACATCTCATGTTGAAATTTTATGTCATTTGTTCTCCAAAAAGAAACACTAATTAAGAGAAAGTTGAAAAGGCAATTTCAAAAATAAAGAGAGGGCTGTTAGTTATGGCATAGCATATGCATTAGGGCAAAGGAAAGGGCATAGTAGGATAATAGGGTGAGGCCAACAATGAATACACACTTATACATACGATTATGCTGTTTTTTTTTTGTTGCTTCAGTTTTGTGAGCTTGTGGGCATCACATATAGTAGAGCGTGGTCCAAAGGAAAGAGTCATGTGTTTTGAGATTGTACCTACAAAAAGGTTTGGCTAATCTACTCTACTAATTGCTTCTTTTGCAAACATCCTATTTGCATAGGATTAAAATGGATGCTAATACCATTTTTTTAGGGATGAGCAATTTTAATTCATGGACTGGCCCGTTCATTAAAGCAGGTCTAATATAAAGATACGAACCTATGGTTACTGTTTGTGTAATGGGGCTAGCCTTTGGGCCGGACATCGGATTGAAAAAAAGAACCCCGTGATTTACCAAACGTACCCAGAAAGGAGAAGCAAAATATGCTACATAACTCTACTTCGAGAATAGAGAGGTCAGAGAATATTATACTTATGTTAATCTGTATATAAGTCATTAACATATATATAGGCCCAATGGGCTTTAGGTCTAGAGGAACACATTCAAGATGAGAGCTGAGATGTTGGGGGATATCGACAAGGCCTCGTTCGATATGCGAATCGAAAAAAGAAAGGAAGAAAGGCTCATGCCAAACTATCCAGGTTCAGGTGTACCAGAGACTGCAGGCACTGGAGACACATTAGGAGTTTCCCATCCTGTCGTTGAATCCTGCTGTAGCTGGGAGGAGATCAGTTGGATCAGTTGACGACCTGAAGTTGTGCTGGACACATGTGTCTTGGTTCTAGGAACTCGAGTATTAGATGCACTTGATGATGACACATACGCTAGATGTCATGCACATTGAGAAGAATGTGTGTGAAAACCTGATCGGTACACTTATGAATTTGCCGGGTAAGAGTATGAATAAGGAGGATGTCAAGGCAAGGAAAATGTGGGAGGACCAAGGCGTGAAGCCTGAGCTTTGGATCCAGTCTAGGGGCAAAAGGGTAATGCCACATGCAAACTATGTGGTCAGACAAGCGAGACAACCTGCTGGAGTTGATAGCAGCAATCCGGTATCCATCCGGATACACTGGGAGCCTGAAAAATAAGGTGAGGCTAGAGGACAAGAGGTTTATCGGCTTGAAGACGCACGACAACAATTCTTGCTTCAACATGTGCTCCTTACGTTTGATCCAATCATTTGTAGCATCACACGTGGCGGACGTCATCTGTGAGCTTGCTAGTTTCTTCAAGACACTGTGTGCACGAGAGATTTTCAGAACGAGGTTGCATGCGATGAAGAGTGAGATCGTATTGATTCTTTGCAAAGTGGAGATGATATTTCCACCCCCATTCCACACGATTATGGTGCACCTGTGCAAACACCTCCCGAGCAGGTTCTCCGTACTGGACCGGTACATTATGCATGGATGTTTTCCGTGGAAAGGTATGTATATATGCGTTCCTAATATGATGAATTTATTATTCTGGCCCCATCATATAATTAATTTATGTAGTATATATCGCATGGAACTCGGTTACTACAAATCATGGGTGAGGAACACACGTTGGCCAATGGGCTCTATTGCTGAACCATACATGTTGCATCAATGTGCAATTTTCATTAAGTTCTACTTGCAGCCAACGGACCCGATTGTAGAGGCGGCACAACCCAAGTTTAAGATCTTGGTATATTCGGCCCAAGTAGAACTTCCCCCAAATGCAGACGTTCCCAGCTGGACATCTTTCAGATGAATCTTTCTCACTGGGCGGTCATGCAGAACTGCGAGGAGTGCAACTCCCACTACCTAAACTTCAGGGCACAATACAACGCAGAGCATGGTCACTTGAGGAATCTACAACATCGAATGCATTCATTCTACATCACATTTTGTCGTTGTGTAAGTACTACTGATCAGCTTATTAATTACATACATTTCATTAATTCATGTTACTTCATTAATTCATCAAATTAAATGCGATCGTTTTTAATTTGCAAATGCTAGAATCAAACCCAGTATATTGACAAGAGCTGAAATTGTTGAGTGAAGGCATTAGGTACAACAAGGTGTTTTACCAGTGCAAGGTTAACGATGTTAAATTCGTTTCTAAAATGATGATGAAGACAGGTTCAATAACGACGAAAAGCAATTCGACATAGATGCAGGTAGATAAGCTTGCATTCTTTGGTCCTAGAACTTAATAGGCTTCCTTTTTGCATCAACATTACACCTACAAGCATCAGTTTATAGGACACATAAGACTGTTTATACGAAAATTAGAACTCTTACAAACGTAAGCTACCAAGAAATATCGGATAATAATAATTACATGTAAATTACATTTATATGGAAGTGAAGAAAGAAAAGAAAAGAGGAGAAAGAGCAATCTCCTTTCCTTTTCTTACATTATGTTTGCCCAGCATTCACATATTTGGCAAACCTTATTACAAGAGAAAGAAGAAAGAAAAAAATCAATCTTTGTAGGGTAACCACTCTTCATCCATTCCTTCAAAATCTCCAAAGTCCAAGCTGTTCACACCAAAAACAAAGTCAAATCACTGTCCAAGAAGGACAATATAGTAATTTAACAATTCCTAATCAAATTTCATTCCAAGGTGACCTGCTAGAATTCGAACACTAGATCTCATCAGATAGTACTAGACCAGCCCTAGTTGGTGAGTGCAGGGGCATTATAGTAATCGTGCTCTAAGTAAATCAGAAAATAAAAGTGCATATAATACACAGTTATGTAACAACTGACAACACATGAGTATTTAATTAGCTTCAGAAAAACAAGTTCCCAGTAGTTGGAATTTGAAATCACTGATCAAATACTACCAAGAACAGGAACCCACTATTGTAATCATCATTCCGAGTACTAAGTACAAGAACAAAAGGGCATGTGAATTGAATGAAAACATTTCTAGTTCCAGATATGATGTTCTAGTTAATAAGATCGAGAAATACTTACCAAGGCAAGGCAGGAATTTGAGAACAATCATCTGAGTAGTGGAGCTGTTGCAATCCAAGGCTCTCGTTTGGATTCAACCAGGTTGGGAATTGCATGACCTCGTCGAATGGATTGTGCTCACCCATCATTTCTTCTCCTTCAGACTTCAAGAACTTGCTCCACCATGCTGATGTCACCAAATTCACGGTGTCTGTCCACTCCATCTCATGCTTCTCTCCTATAGATCTGATCTCTGCCATCTCCTTATCGTCCATTGATGGATGCATCCCTCCACTTGAGTCAGTGAGATCAGATGACACAGGAACAGGATTGTGGTGATGGTGAAGAACATCTTGTGACATTTCTACTGAAGGAGAGTACTGAGTGGCAATAGGGAGAGGTGGGGAAGAAGATGACGATGGGGATGAATAATCAGATGAGTAGATTGATGAGGCTGATGGGTTTATGTAGCTGTGGTGGTAGAGATTGGTGTCTAGGTTGCTGAAGTCGTGGAAGTTGAGGTTCAGGCCTAAGGGTTGGTTTGGGAGAGTGAAGTTCAGGTTATCTGTAACTAGTGGAGGTGCAATTTGAGGAGCTTGCCATGGGAGGTGATTAGGCGGTGGCCAAGCATAATTGGTAAAATTAGCTGTATTTGACGGGTACACTCTCTGGTTTCTCCTGGATTTTCTCGTTGTTTCTGGTTCGAAACAAGGTCCTGGTGGAGGCTGAAGTAGCAGTGGGGGGGGGGGGGGGAAATGGGGGGGGCACACGACAA
>JAYMSU010000286.1:0-15447 GCA_036897765.1 Erodium chrysanthum | reverse complement strand
CATCACTAACATTGACTTCTCCAAAGTTGTCATTTCTGACATGCTCCGCCGCAATGTCCGCGACCGCCCTGGTATGCGTTGGCGTGTCATGGACATTACCACCATGCAGGTTCTGTCTCCTCTTTATGTTTGATTGCTGTGATGAGATGTTTCAATCAGTAGTTAATAATATCAACTCAGGGAATGGAAATGTTTGTATTGTGTGGAAAAGTCATAGTCTGCTACTACTTGTAGGTTTGGAAATGGTTGAGTTGTATAGTTTAGCACATGACAGAAATGTACTTTAGCTCTTGGAGGTTAAAAATGGTTTAATTGGATGCTTAGAAGATGCAAAACATGTTGTCGAGGAAACACAATGTGTGATATGTACCCTAGTTTTGATGTGTTGGAAAATGACAATGTTCAAGCTCAATCTTGCAGTCTTTGCCATATACACTGCATATGGCAATATAGCTATAGGGAACAGAGCATGAATTCTTAATCCTACCGCAAATGTAACTATGTAAGGACAAGCATAATTAACATGTGATCAAATTTATATAAAAAAATATTACCTTTCTCCCGCTATGGCGCATATAACTTGAACCTGAGACATTTCGTTGAATCTGTAATGCTTAACATAAGTGGGTTTGGGTTTGGAGGTGTATTCGTGTTCTTTTGGGAACTCAAAGTGTTTAATCAACACAAAAGAGACTAAAATAACAAATAAAAAATGTAAAAAAATTTAAATTAGGTTGAATGGAATCGATTAAACCTCTTAGAAGCGTGTAGAAGTTCACTTATCATTCAACCAATAATTTTCTCAATTTTATTCTCATGCCCAACATATGAATGTGATTGATTGTTTTTTGACCATCCTGTGCTATTTTGATTCTCTAACATGCTGTATTCCTAATTTACCAGTTCATGGATGAGACTTTTGATGCTGTTCTTGATAAGGGTGGAATAGACGCTCTTATGGAGCCAAAGCTTGGCCCTAAACTGGGGATTGGATATTTATCAGAGGTGTCCTGTACTTCCATATAAACTTACTTTTCATTCTCTCTTGCATGTGTGTGTGTTCAATCAGCTTGTTTAAATGGTCATGAAATGTGCATATTCTCTGTTGATTCATGCTACCCGGATCGTATTCACAGGTGAAAAGGGTTTTGAAGCCTGGGGGTAAATTTATTTGTCTTACATTGGCTGAATCTTATGTCCTAGGTATGTCTTTTTTACTCTACAGTTTTCCTTGTGCCGGGGGATTATTTTTTATATCTTTCTAGTGTGTTCCTTTTCCTCATATAGTCATATGTTATACCAACTGTGTCTTCCTATTTTAATGTTTATGTTTTTCCCCATATCCAGATGTGTTTTTCTCTATGTTCCGGTTTGGGTGGAATATTGGCATTCATGCCATTCCTCTACAAAAAAGTAGTCAATCTAACCACAGGACCTTTATGGTGGTTGCTGAGAAAGAGACTTCTACCGTGGTGCACCAGATAACATCATCATTCAACCCGTCTTCTTTTAATTGCAATGCAAACCAGGTATTAAAAAAGGGATTGCCTATGTGTCATGGAGGCCAACTTGCTCTAAGAATAAATACCGTGTACAATCAGTGTTCACACTTGACAGAACAAGTTGTAAAAGATAATATGTATGCTAGGACTGTTTCCTTGTCCTTTAAGAAACTCCACAGAGTTGGGAGCTAGATTGCCTTCATTGGAATTTTATTTGGCCTCTAATCCATAACACTCAATTATAGGATGTTAGAGGGAATGTATGTTACTTTGTTATTCCAATTATTTATGCGAACTCATGAGTGAATATCTTGGATTTCAATCTCTTGAAAGCTTGGCTGAAGTTACTGTGCATGTTTTTAGGCCTCTGGACTGAATGAAGCTCTTGAAAAAGAAAATCGGATTAGAAGAGAATACTCTGATGGTTCTGACATACGGTGCTCTCTTGAGGATCTACAGTTAGGAGCTAAAGGGGATCTCACGAAGCTAAGCTCAGGTCGTCGATTTGAGCTTACTTTGGGTGGACAAATGGGATCCCGTTTCAGATACAGAGCTGTTCTTCTTGATGCCCAGCAGCAGCCTGGCTCATTCTCATATCATTGTGGGGTTTTTATTGTCCCCAAGGTGTGTGGTAATGTATCTACTTGATTTGCATGCACTCAGTAAATAAGTGATAAGCAATACCATACAGTCACATAAGAAAAGGAAAAGTGCTTTGTATTGTTATCTGAAAGGAAACTGAAAAATGTAATGGTTGCATCGAAGCTGAAGCAGCCACATCTTTTGTTTGGTAATCTAAAATAGAAGCTTATTTTAAAACTAGACTACTCTGATGAAATTGACCATTCAAAGGAAGTCATAATGGTTGAGCAAAAATCCATGGGGCCTTTTCTTTTCAAGAATGGAAATTGAGTGGTGTGTATCTTCTACTATCTAGCTAGGTTTAGCCATGCACAGTTCCTTCACATTACACACAGCGGTTGTCCCTAACCAATAACCATCATTTTTTAGTTGAAGCTGATTTGAAATATTATATTACATGAGTTAATGTTGAATGTTTATCCTTGTACCACCCTACCTGACAACTTCAGAGAAAAACTTTCACCAGATTTTTGTTTTAGAAATTCAAATTCTCTTGAAAAGAAATTGTGTTCTTGTCTGAATCATTGTCTTTACAGAAAATAATAAAATGAAATGTGCATATTTTTCCTAGTGTTCCCTTCATCAAGTTAAGATAATATCCATGTATTTGAGCATAGCACTATTAGAAGTTTAGAGTTGTCTCACCCTGATTGTTTTCAGAACTCCCAAGCATATAATAAGTTTTTGTTTTTATCGGCTGCTTATAACAAGTTACTTTAGAAACATACTTTCGCTAATCAGTTCACTTTGTTGTTAATCTTCTACCTACTTTGGCTTCCTTTTTGGATTCATATGCACATGAAGACAATTACATATATGATTTTTGAAACTTGTCTGCAAATAAATTCACATTAGGTGAACTGTGAACATTGGAAGTTTTGGAATGTCTTGCTTGTTTATGTGTTTACTTAATCTGTAAACTTAGCTAGATATAGTCTGTGTTTTTGCTGTTGCAAATATGTAACTGCATATTATATTGCAGACCCGGGCTCATGAGTGGCTCTTCGCCTCAGAGGAAGGGCAATGGATGGTAGTTGAAAGCTCAAAGGCAGCTCGTCTGATAATGGTAACTTTTGTCAATAACAGTAGTTGCCCAGAACCTATTGGATCTATGTATGTACATTTTTATTTGACATCTCAAAAAAATTACGTGATGAATTTAGGTTTTATTAGACAGCAGCCACAGTAACACCAGCTTAGATGATATTCAGGTATTATTTTTTCAGCTTATATATTCTTATAACACTCCAATATTTGGTTATTGTTTTTCTTTTTGGTGGTATTTATTTCTAACTGAGTGTCTCTATCAGGCAGATTTGTCCCCTCTGGTTAAGCAGTTAGCACCAGGAAAAGATGACAATGGAGCTCAAATTCCGTATGATACTTGGCCTTCATAAATATAGTAATTGACATTGTAGTTATAAAATATAATTGAGTTACTGAAAAAGCTACAAGTTTCTGGGAAATCGACAAGTCAGTGAAAACTTGCAATTTTGTAACCTGTTCATTTTTTATTGTCTTCCTTATTGCTCTCAGGCGTCTGAGTTTGGTTCTGGACTATAATTTTGTATGCGGGCATGATGCTAACAAATTATTTTGTCATGGACTAACAATGTTCTAAAACTCGGTGAAGCTGTTAGGGGAGTACTCGTTTTGTATATTATATCAATATATAACATACATATATCAATATAATAAGTAAATTATATGTATGTTAACATCTTTTGCATAAAAAAACATCAATTTTTGGCTCAAGATTTTAGCTCATACATGATGCATCCTAAACTTAGTATTATTTAGGCCATAAAAATAGAAGCTCAAGCCTAATTTTCATTTTTAAACTCACCCTGTCATAGCAGCCACTCGATACATCTTCATTTTCTTTCAATTCTCAGCTAGATCTGCCGAATTGATCGCGTTGACCAGGCGTTGACTGAGTACCACTACTCGGACTCGGTAGCCTGATTTTCCCGAGTACTCGGGAGTTTTAGATCACTGGTAATTCCTCCCCCTTCGTGTGTGAGACCTTTTGTGTTGTCCGGTATTGACATGTGAGTAAGTGTTGAAATGTCTCGCATTGAAAGAATCTTGCTTTAATGACCACTTGATATACTAGTTGGGCCCTCTGCCTAATAGTTTAAGATTCTGGGTTAGAGTGATTTTAACAGTGAAGAATATCATATAAATATGCCCTTCTGTGATCATTGGCATGAACCTGCGGTTAACCACAAGTGTCCTGATTAACTTTTCTGAATCTAAAAGCTAGAAAGGGTGTATGGGAGGATGTACATGACTATTTTATCAAGCAAGGAAGGATCATAGCTGATACTGATCTCTGTGTAAAGAAAATCTTATAATATCATTTATCATGTTATCTCATACCATAAGCACCTAGAGCGAAGTGTTATGGGAGAAGTAGCATAAAGTTGTTGGTTACAATCTTTCCATTTTATAACCTATGATAAGCTCACAAGTAGGGAAAATGCAAATAGTCAGTAAACTGTTCAATTTCAAATATGAAAAACCAATGCATGGTCTTACATACTGTTCTTGAAAATGGGATGGTTTAGATTATTGGAAAGTATCTGAAGAAACAAGATTAAATCATGCTTCTATTGATCGTAATCTTTAAGGTATTAATGTAGAAATAAAGTAAAATGCCAGAATAAACTATAGAGAAAGTTGATAGATATATATCCTTTAATACTATTCTTACAACTAATGCCGACTAATGAACACATTCAGCATGGATAATAATCTTTTATTTTTCAACTTGTGTGAGTAAACCTTAATATTGGGTTAAAGATCACCCATGGGAGCTGCTTTAGTGATTCCCTTTGAAATATTTATGGGGTATCACTTGAGTAGCATTGCTACTTTTTGGTCTTGTAGCTCTATTTACTGCTTGAGAAATCAACTTGTTCTTCGTAGTTTCAAGTTGCACTTCTGTAACTGTAAAGGATTCAGTGCTCACATGTTCAGACATTAATTTCTTGTTCAGTATTTTAGTTTAAGATAGTATGCAGTTCTTGGTATTAGTACAATATAGTATCTTAAGGCTGCTACTTTCTGCAGCATTTGGCACAGAGGAGCCCTTCCCTATTAAGCAAGTCTGGGGTAACTCTTTTGGTGCTTGAAATACTGAACTACCGCTTGCTTCCTCTTTACAGGTAATTCTTTGTTTGGTCTCTGTATAGTGATTAGTGACCACCTTTCTTCTTTGAAATCCATGACATTTTGCTGTAATAATGTAATATAATACGAGGCATTGGCAATGCTTACTACATGGATCTACATATACAGTATGTAAATAGTGGCATAGTCTCTATTATGTGATGAAACTACCAGCTGACTTATTATATTGACGTATATACATCTGATTAGGTATGAAGGAAAAAGCAAAGCCTTGATGTATGATGTTACAAAAATAATTTCTGCACTTAAAGGGAAAAGAGGTGATCATCGAGTATTCAGACTGGCTGAAAACTTATGCATGAATTTAATTTTGTCACTAAGAGATTTCTTCTTTGTGAAGAAGGAGGGGAAGGTAGATACTATGTTCTTTTCATATATATTATTGTGTTACTTATTATTACGCAAACAAGATTTCATTTGTATTCAATTTCATTTCAGGGCCCAACTGAATTTACGGAAACTTTAAATCGAGTAACCATCATTACTCTTGCCATCCTGATTAAAACACGTGGCATTGCCGATGCAGAACACTTGCTGTATCTTCAGACTATGCTAGAACAGATAATGGCAGCAAGTCAACATACATGGTCTGAAAAAACGCTACGCTGTTTCCCCTCAGTTCTCCGTGAAGCCTTGATGGGGAGGATGGATAAACGAGGTCTGGCAATTCAAGCATGGCAGCAGGTTGTTATGGTTATTTCACTTAAATGCACTTGCTTCCATAAGTTTCGGTATTGTTGCGTACAATTCAAGAAAGATATTTTGTTTACTTCTAATATCAAAGTGTTCCGCATGGACTATGATGTTTGAATCCAATTAAAATACCAGCTGTTCTACATAGTGATTACCTGTTGATTTTTATATAAAAGAACAATAAGGACATCAGTGCAGGCTACCAACAAATCTCAACCGAGACAAAATAATAGTTCCTTTTAATTTTTGGCTGCTTCTGTTCCTAGTGTTTCTCTTAGGATGTTCTAATAATGATTTTGCATTTATCTCGTATGAGAGAACAATGTGAAATAACTCTAGTTTTGTGCACTTTTTAAGTTTGCAAACAACTCCTGTTGTTTTGAAATTCAGTTAATACTATAATTTATAAACATTCTATCATTTTGCAGGCTGAACAGACTGTGATTAATCAATGCACCCAACTTCTTTCCCCGTCAGCTGATCCTACTTATGTTATGACCTATATCAATCATAGTTTTCCTCAGCATAGGCAATATCTCTGTGGTGGTGCATGGATATTGATGCATGGCCATCCTGAAAACATTAACAGTGCAAACCTGGTATTATTTGCTGTCTTTTCCTCTATGAAGCACCACTAGACCCATCAGTTGATTTAGCATAAAACTCTTCTATATTACTATTTCGAACCTAAATCTGTTTATGGACTTCAGGGTCGTGTCTTGAGGGAGTTCTCCCCAGAAGAAGTGACAGCAAATATCTACACGATGGTTGACGTCCTACTTCATCACATCCATGTCGAACTACAGCATGGGCATTCCTCACAGGTGTATGCCGTGTATCTAGGTTTTTTAAATCAGTTTTAATGTAGTAATGATGACTATCCCCTTATGTTTTTCAATCTTGTTATGCAATTTTACATTTTCAGGACCTCCTAATGAAAGCGTCTGCAAACCTTGCATTTTTTGTGTGGACACATGAGTTACTACCTCTAGATATATTGCTTCTGGCACTTATTGATCGTGATGATGATCCCCATGCTTTGCGCATTGTGGTAAGTACTCGCCAATAACATCATGTTATATCTTTTCATTTGTATTTCTTTTTCCCTTGTTTGGAACTATCATTATGATGTTTGAGGCGTTGATACTTATGGTCATGTTTTTCATTCACAGTTCTAATGGTTTTGCAATTCACATGTGAGTGTTGTACCACGTTGACACCTAATATAACTTGTTTGGTCCATGATTTAATATTTTAAGCTTTTTGGTCAAGATGGTCTTCAAATATTTAACCATAAGCTTTAGTTGAATGGTGTCTGAAATTGCTTTCAACTTGATAATAATATCTTTGCTTGTTAATGTTTGCGGTTTCATTTACCTTGATGTGATTAACCTTTGACTTGATCCGAAATGTTCCTGGTTCTGTGTAAATTGAGATAGGTGACATTAACAATGACGCCTCTTAGCTTGTAAGAAACTCATGTATTAACCTAACACTTTTTAGGAATAACTTGCGGTGGTTGTATAAAGATCTTTGAAGATATACGATTTATACTGATAGGAACTTCATACTATACATCTCACAATTGTAACGATGTTTTGATTTAATTCATCAGTGGCCTGTTGTTACCTTTGTCATAGCTTCAGAGGTTGTTGATTTAAATCACTCATCTTCCTTTTTTTTGAAATGCTATTCCTGATAGTTTAGGCCACTGTTTGCACTTTGTTTATGTCATTTTGGTTTCATCTAGTTGTTTGCCTCAGTCTTACTAGTCCATCTAAATTAATGATCAAATATGCAGATCTTCTATGATATACCTATTTAAGTTCATTCCATAAATCACTTTAGATATCTCTGTTAAATTTCTGTATTGATTAATGCAGTAATAATACATATTCTATTTTTTTACATAATATTACATACTCTGTTAATTCCACTAATTTTGTTCATTAATATAAATTAGCATACCAATGCCTACTTGGCCAAGTGGGTAAGTGACTGGGGTCCTTGGCCTTGGGTTTTGGGTTCGAACCTTGCAGGTGGTGCTGTTGCTATGAAGAAGAAAAAAAGAATACAAACATTACGAACTTTTTATTAATTTGTATTTCTACATGTTCATGCTTGGTATGCTACTGCAGTTTTGAACAACGCATTTTCAAACACTCACCTGGGTCTGATCAAAGGCTTGTGTTGTTTAATTTCATTGACCCAGAAGTCAGGAAAACAAACAGACATTTATGAACTTCTAACTATACAATGCTTATTTCATTCTTTTATTTGACATGTCCATTAAGCAAACTTTCTCTATATTGATAAAATTAATACAACATATTCTTGTACTCGAACATTGATATTGGCTACTTGACATATGTTTCAGATCAGTCTACTTGACAGACAAGAGCTTCAACAGCGGGTGAAGTTATATTGTTTGAGCTGTGGCACTCCGGAGCATTGGCTTTTCCCTGGAATTTTTAAACGCGTTGAATTGCAAAAGGCTCTTGGGAATCATCTATCTTGGAAAGAAAGGTAATGTTCCTCAATTAGTATACACGTAGGACCCTCTACCTATGGGTTTAAGCTTGTCGAAGTTGTCCCAAATTGTAAGAATGTGGATTAAGTGACCTATTGGTATACTAGTTGAGCTCTTGACCTAGTAGCTTAAGTTTTGGGGTTGGAGTGAGTTTAGCATGTCTGGCATTGGACCTATAACCCATTTATGTTTCACTCCAATTAATTTTTGGTCCCCTTGCAAGGCCTGTTGTGTTGTCCGGCTTGCACGTGAGTGTGTTTGTTGAAGTTGTCCCACATCCTAAGAATGTGGATTAAATAACCCATATACTTATTGTCCCCTCCGCCTAATAGCTTAATAGCTTAAGTTTATGGATTGGAGTGAGTTTAACAAAACTTTTTGATGGAGAAAGTTTAACAAATTTATTTGCTTTAATCTTTAGCAGTGACACCAGTAATTGTAAACTTTGCAGGCATCCCACATTCTTTGATGATACGGCAGCTCGTTTACTTCCAGTTATCCCCTTAGTTCTTTATAGACTCATTGAGAATGATGCCATGGATTCAGCTGACAGAGTTCTAGCCATGTACTCTCCATTCCTTGCTTATCACCCTTTAAGATTTACTTTCGTTCGTGATATACTTGCATATTTTTATGGGCATCTTCCTGGAAAGCTCATTGTGCGAATATTGAATGTACTCGATCTCAGCAAGGTGATGATTCTTGTCTTCCCTGCTCTAGACCTATTCTTGGTTTTTCTTTTTTACAAACTAATTACTCGAGAATTTGGCATATTACATAAGTTTATACAAATGTTCAATTTTGTTTCAGATACCACTCTCTGAATCATTCCCTCAGCTTATTAGTTCAAATCCTGCCATGGCCCCACCTCTGGACTATTTTGCAACTCTTTTACTGGGTCTGGTGAATAATGTTATACCTCCATTAAGTAGTACCTCAAAATCAGGATCTGCTGGAGATTCTGCAAATGCCATGCGTGCACCCCATAACAAGACTCCAGCAACATCTCAGTCTGTGCCAACAAATCCTTTTGAAGCCCGAAAGGCATTCTATCAAATTCAGGATCCTGGCACTTATACTCAGCTGGTTCTTGAAACAGCAGTTATAGAAATACTCTCTCTTCCAGTATCTGCATCTCAGATTGTATCATCACTTGTTCAGATTGTTGTTAATATACAACCAACACTAATTCAATCCAGCAATGGTTTGCATGGAGCATCAAGTGGGGTTGGTCAAGGTTCTGCTTTACCAACTTCTCCTTCTGGGGGAAGCTCAGATTCCCTAGGTGCAAGCAGATCAGCTCCTTCAGTTACAGGAATTAATGCCTCTAACTTTGTCTCCCGAAGTGGTTATACATGCCAGCAGTTGTCTTGTTTATTGATCCAAGCATGTGGTCTCCTGCTTGCCCAGCTTCCTCTTGAATTTCACTTGCCACTTTATATGGAGGCATCACGCATGATAAAAGAGAACTGGTGGCTTACTGATGGAAAAAGATCACTGGCTGAACTGGACTATGCCGTCGGCTATGCTCTATTAGATCCAACCTGGGCTGCTCAAGACAATACTTCAACTGCAATAGGTATGTATGTAATACATTCATTGTTTAGCTTTTGACCTCAGTGTGTCTCTGAGCTTTAGAATCATCTACTGCAATTCTTATTTTGTCAATTCCTTCCAGCTCCCTGATTGCAATGCTATATACTATGGTCCACGGAGTACCAACTGATTTCCACTTAAAATAAATAAAAAAATCCCCCATGAATTTTTTCGTGCTATGCTTCAAGAATAATTGATTAGTTATTTTTGTTCTATTCCATTTTTATGAGTAAATGATTCATGATGATAGTGATTGGAACCAGATAGTAACATAACTATAATATCAATTAGTATAGTTTGATCTGCAATGGTTCAGCCTCATATAGATATAAGAGACAGACCCAATCAATAAGGTTGACCATTTAGTATGGAAGGAAGCTTGGCTACTTATATCATGTCCCTACAAAGAGCCCAGCTTGTCCAAAATGTAGAAAATTATAATTGATGGTAGCATTTTTGGCTCCTTAGTTACCCTTATAAAAATAAACAATCAGTAAGACCAGAGCTTATTGGTTGTGACTGTAAGTTGTTTCCTTGTAGAACATGCAAGTTGATTTTGGTGTTGAAATTCTTGGGATGGGTAACATGGGGAGAAAGCTATGAAGTGAAGAGGGTAAACACGAGTAGATAATGGGGCTCAGCATGAAGCCTACATCAACACCCTAAAGGCTTTTATGTCTGAAATTGTATTTACTGATTTGATGTGTCGAATACTATGAACTCATGTTTCTATTGGCCTAGTAGATAAATGTGGTAAAAGGAAATTATCATAATTAGCTCAATCTAAAAAGGAGATAAGAATGCTTCAATGGGTTTGTGGTAGGATTATTCAAGCAATAGTTGGAAACAAGGCAAGAGAAAACTGTTTAAGGTATTTTAGACATATGTAGCATAAAGAGGTCAACAAACCAGTAAGGAAGGGTTATACAAAAGGGGTAGCAGGTGGGTCTAAATTAGCATGGAAAGAAGTAGTAAGAAAATATATGATAGTGCTCGGCTCAACATATGAGACAGCTTTAGATCAGATTGAGTGGAGGAAAATAAGTGTACAGGATCCCCAGGAGTTTCAGAAAAGGATTCATATAGCCAACCGCTATATTGCTTCTTAAAAGACTGGGTCATTGTTGTTCATCAAATGCTATGAATTACTCCACTATCGAATCTCATGATGTATCATGAAAGCCAACATACTACAACACCAACATAATTGGAGAACATATAGTGTGATAAGAGGCATACTATAATGCTAACTTTATCCTCTACAGTATTGAGGGAGAGAAAGTGCTATTCTCATAGACATAGAGTTTAAGCAACAAAGCATGACTTTTATTGTCTTTAGTAAAATGGAGTAATAGTTCAAGATGGTGATCTTCAAATAACTGTGTCTCAATCTTAATACCGTATTTGTCCGATGATGATGTACAATTCTATTTATCTGTCACTTCCCTAACTTGGTTTAAAGCTGTTTGCTTTGCTAATTGTGCCTAGAACATTTTTTTTTACATTATGAATCTGTACTTCAACTTGTTCCCGTTATCTTTTTGATTTATTACAGGTAATATAGTAGCTCTGCTTCATTCTTTCTTCTGTAACCTTCCAGAGGAATGGGTAGAGGGGACACATGCCATTATCACACATCTCAGACCTATAACATCTGTTGCAATGTTGAGAATAACATTCCGTATAATGGGCCCATTGCTCCCACGACTTGCCAATGCTCATGCACTTTTTAACAAGGTACCTGATGTTTACCTTAACATGGTCTCTTTCTAAGTTGAAAAGAATTTACAGTGCTCCATTGCTTCCAGTGGTTTTTTTCTTCTGTTTCCTTATTTATAATGGAGCTGCTACTGAATAACTGCATTCAACCAGTATTCTAATGTACTTGAGTTTTTCTTAGTAAGCAACTGAGTATATGTTTTCTGTCTTTCTGAAACAAATATATGTAAGTTTCCATGAAAAAAGGTAAAAGACTTTGAAATATGTAATGTTGTGTGATCGTATATAGAATTGTTATTTTATGTATTGTACACATGTATTTTGGTGCTTGTGGTCGGACATTAAATATAATATTCATCGATAGTTATCTATTTTCACAAATCAATAATGTAATAGTTTTTCTATGAAATCAATTGCAATTAAGAGGCATATTTCTCTGGTCATACATTATGTGTTATCGTGATGTAAAACTAATGCTTTAACTTGCTGTAAACTTTGGTTCAGACACTCTCACTGCTACTAAATCTGTTGGTGGATGTTTTCGGGAAGAACTCACAACCATCAATTCCAGTTGAAGCATCAGAAATAGCAGATCTGGTTGATTTTCTGTAAGTGTGTGGTATCCACATTCATGGTTAACAATTTTGTATTCTGTGTTCAAAGCACTGACTGAGCTTCAACCCATATTTCTTAGCCATCACGCTATCCATTATGAAGGGCAAGGAGGACCTGTTCAGTCTAACAGCAACCCCAGGCCAGAGGTTTTAGCTCTTTGTGAAAGAGTATCTGACAACTTGCGTGACGATGTACGTCATCTTCTTTCCCACTTAAAACCCGATACTAAATCCTCAATTTATGCTGCCACTCATCCAAAGTTGGTTCAGAACCGCACGTAACTACCAGATTTAATTAGGGTTTTCACATAACATGATTGTTAGATGAGATTACTATAGAAAGCAAGCCTTTGTTATGCTTTCCTCTGGCTGCTTTTGCATTATGCTGTCTTCAACTTGGGCACAGAGAATAGGTGCAGTCTATGAGAATGTATAGAGTATTTGATTTTGGAGGTAGCTTTTGGGCCAAGTTTAGCAGCTTAATCTATCAGAGCATTATTTTGGAGCGCAATTGTTTTCAGCCTTTGTGGGTAAACTGATACTTCTTGGTCACCTGAACATCTGTTTGTTTTAAATTTAATTTTGTACATTGAGAGGATTGGGCTTCTATGATGATGGCGGGAAGTGTAATATATGAACGGGAAGGAAGCACAAACTAATTGTGAGTCCAATATCAAACCATGTTCTGATAGTATATAAATTTTTTTGAATAGTATTTTGTATATATTAAGCGGAGTTTCTGAACTAATAGATAAAACTTGTTATTTGAATTGACAATTGCGTTGATATGTAACTTTCTCTTTTTTATACTTGATGTGAGACTAAATTTTAACATCTATATATGTGAAAGACATTCTGTACAGTAGTTTTGGATGTTATTGGGAGAGAAAAGGAGCTACATTGTCCACAACTATGGTTTTGGGTGATACGTGTTAATTAGACATTTGTGATTTTTTTAAAATAAATAACATGTGTCGGTTGTTGATTGGAGGAGGAGCATCCAGGGCCGTGGGGGTGGCCTGGGATCTGACATTCAAGGTTGCTCACACAGGAGTCAAGGCCGGTATCCAGCATCCTTTTCTGCATCTAAGACTCATACAACTCAACTCCAATATCATCACTTTTCATGCTCTGACTCACTTACATATAGCATATAAACCACAGTGAACAAAAGGCATTCCTATAGAGGCTGAAAGTTAAAGCAATTCCATAATGGATGAGAGAGAAAAATCTGCAATTTTAATTCATCGAATTGTCTTCTATTTTACTTTTAAAGATTGTTTATTTCTTTTGAATGAAACAAGGAGCATGCAATTAAGGTTATAGTGTTTTTTTTTCCTTCACCTATGCACTTTAGACAGCTTGGTCAAGCATGAGTTGGCAGACAACTTTATCCTTGCTCCAAAGTTAGGATTGTGTTTCAAATTTGTAAGATATGTGAATTTGTGTAATTTATTGGAACATGGCATCCAACTTTGTCATCACACATAATTAATTCTGATCTCTCATTCTTTTATGAGATTTCATATCGAACATGTGTTTAATATATTGTCCCATATGTCTATCAACTCATATTAAGTCCTCCAAATATATAAATATTTATAATATTTTTGTTCACTCAATTATTTTATATACATCAAAATATAATAAATGTTAACAAAACATATTATATATCATATATTTTCAAATATCGCGATCATAAGTAGTAGGCATGGATTAATAAAATATGCAAGATTTGTAGGTGGAGGTCGGAATCTTTGAACCTTTTTATATCTTATTGCAACCTCCATTGATTGGTCTTCCCTTGCTTCCATACCCATATAATCCTTATCATCAAGCTCCCCTTTAAAGGAAATTGCAAAGCAAGTCCGAGTAAAAGCATAGCTATTAGCTAAAGACATGTAGAGAGAATAAAGTGATGAAGAGACCCAATATGACAAAATTGAAGCAAATGGGACGGCAAGGGAAGCAGAGCAATTTACCATATCAACTTGAAGATATATAACAAACATTGTACAGTCATACATACATGCAGATTATTCATTTACCGCCTGCAATTTTCAAATACATGTAAGCACAATTAAGGATCAACAATAGAATTACGAAAAAAGAGTAGAGTAGATAGAATACCTTTTTCACAAACTTTTCTCAGAAAAGAAAGGAATAATATGATCAATGTAACCCCAGCGATGAGTCCAACTAGAATTGCAAGTGTCTTCTCGATCTCATTATCGTTACTGTTATAACCAGAACCTATATATCCTCATAAACGTCAAATTCAAAAGAGAAGTCAAGATGTATCTCTAGTTACTATTTTTTTGAGGAAATCTCTAGCTACTATTAATCACAATAATATATATTAGTTTCTAAGTTTGATCAATCCAACTGTATCTCATTCTTTTTGTTTATTCTTCTCACTATCACAAGATAATGAATTGACGGCACAACAATACTTTGATTTAACTAAAGTAGTGCAAACTTTTTCTATTTTATCATCAAGTGTGTCGTCATTTGTCCATTGGCATCGGATTCCTTTCACGGCTAGTAAGCCCCTTTAGTTTGAATATAAGTGCCTTTCTCAAAGCATGATTCAGTACGCAGTGCTTTAAATTTATGGGCAAAGATTGCGGTTAATTAATTAACAACTTCTATTTTATTTTCTAGTGTATATTCTGTAGAGTCTAATCCTATCCTAGCATGTTTGCATACACCCTATTCAAAATACATATTCATTTTTATTAAACAAGTCCAGGTAATAATTTGAAAAGTTGTATTGATTGAATTTCATTTGAATTGTTTAAGAAGATTAGCTTATATATATGTTCACAATCATTGCAGTATTGAACACAATGTCCAGAGCATTAAATTCAAGGGATAATATTGCGCGGCTCCCTTAAACTATACGCGTTTTTCACATACCTTCACCGATGTTTAAGGTGTAACACCTGACACCCCG
>JAYMSU010000285.1:0-15455 GCA_036897765.1 Erodium chrysanthum | reverse complement strand
GGATTCATGGTTTCAGAGTCTATAATGACCTTATCCTTTTGTCAGATATTTGGCTCTGTTAAGGTCTTGGATTTGATCTCTTGTTTGATTATGGAGTTCGGAATCGTCCTCAGATTTTTGGTCCTTCCACTGTTTTTTTTCAAGCAATAATAAAAAAATTAAAAGAAAATGTAACGAGCGAGCGTCGCGAGCAGACGCCAAATGTGACGCCACCGCCCGTTCACGGTTTGGTGCGTCCGTTTCCGTACATGCATGTCGCGAGCAGGTTTGGTTCGTTTCCGACGGACATGAATGCTCTTATCAAAGATCTGATTTCTCCCCATTCTCAATTGAAATCACGATCATTGGCAATAAAATCATGACTCTAAAGCAAATCCCTACGTGCTTAGTACTGATTGTTAGGATCAGCAGGAGCAAGAACGACCTTGTCTTCTTTGATGGCGAGATGAAAATTAGGATCAGCCTTACAATAGACCTTGTAAGTGAGTTTTGTGGAGAAGTCATGCCAAGTGATTTATAATTAGGGTCGTGGTGATGCATGAAAGAGGCCAAATGGAGACGATGGTTGTGACGAGTCTTAAAAAGATTGATTCTGAATCCTTATTGCAACTTGCATGTTGGACAATGGTGATAAATCCTCATATCACTGAGATAGAGAAGGATAATTGATTGAAGAGAAGCCGTAATTACTCAATATATCTTGACTAACAGTGCACCATAAAGAATTGTACAACGTCGAATTGTCACAAAAAACGAGAACACAATTATTCTTTTTCCAAAAACTCAACGTAAATAACAATTGTTTGATATCTTCTCCGTTAAATAATTTTTTAAAAGGAAAAAAAAGACTTTTAGACACCTAAAAAATGAAATAGAATGGTATACAAAGTGATAAGGACCACTGAAACAATAAATAGATGAATTTTTGTATTTTGTCTTTTTTATGAATAAACATACAATTGCATACTTTCTCAAAACTACACCATTTTGAGGATACAATTAATGCAAATATCATTCCTTTTTTACCAACAAAAAAAACTAAAAGCTAAAATAGTCATCATAATATATTACGTAGAGAATCGGTAGATGTGGCTGTAGAGGAATGTAAAATTCAAACATATTTATTTATGGATAACAACTTAACAGGAGACTATAATTAAAAGCCTCCCAAAGCAAGTGGACAATATAGCTCCAACTTTGAAGGAAAGCCTAACCCTTAATAGCACAACAAATAAACAAACCTTTGCCTTTTGTTTTGGTTCACATTCACATCACACAACACAAGTCGCACTCCCGTATTTAATTCTTTATTATTCACTCATTTCTTTTTTTTTTGAAAAATAAATAAACAAAAACATTTTGGTCTGAGCGATATTTACATACAACTCAACCTTCCCTAGCCAATCCCGCGATTGCTGCTTCCCATTTCTGGTTCCTCTCTCGCTAGCCCTCTCGATTCTCCGATCCCTTCCCCAATCCAATCATCTTCTCTTGATCGGGTACGCGTTCCGAGTTCTAGGGCTCATCCTCCGACGCCGTTGCCAGGGAATGTTTGGATCGCTGTGAGTGCTCGCTCGTCGATTGTCGAGGATTTTTGAGGCGTTTCGGGTTGCCTGGGTTTGTAGATCTGCTTTCTCGGGGACAAGATGTTTTGGCGCATGGCAGGATTGTCTACTGCGTCTCCTGTGAGTTTTTTTGCTATTGCATTGTTGTTTTTGTGTTGTCTTTGTTTCTAGATCCATGGCTGTGGTCCAATTTCACGGTGATTGTGTGAATTTATGTGTTTATCGTAGAATGATCATCCTGGTATTGTTTGAATTTTTATATAGGATATATGGAAAAGATAATTGGGCATTTGGCATTTGAATTTTGATTGCTGGGTGACCGAAATTACCTAATCCTTTTTTGCTTTACAAGCATTACATGGCGTGACTGCTTTTGCATGGTCTGTGTACATTTCTCTACGATTTTCAAACATAAAAGACAATTATTTAATTTGATAGCTTGTTGTTGTTGTTGGAGTTTTCAGTTGAATCATTGTCTGGGTTTGTTGATGCTTATAGGATTACGCATAATGCAGCACTGAATGTGAAATTGTGGCTGATTACATATTAACATAAAAGTACCATGCGACAGCTTCAGAGAAGAGCATGGGTCAAGACAATAGGTTCATATTGATAAGCAATATAATTGTTACTAGTTTGAGGAACTCTTGTCATTCTTTTTTATTCAAACATGTCTGTTTCAGCTCTTCTAAACCTGTGCTTATGTTGGTAAAAGTTCCTAGAAATCAATGGATCTTCTATTAAGCTATTGCATAATCAAAATGTCATAGCACTAAACATTTGGTCAAGTTATCACATTCAATTGCATGTTTCTAGAATACCAACAGAACAACCAAGGTAGAATACATTTAGAACCCAGTTACCCAAGTTAGACACTTCTGAGTCTCAATATATAACAATATTATGATCAATGACTGAACAATCTACACCTAAATGGAAGGGTAAGTAAGAAGTAAAATGGTAGAAAAACTTTTGTAATTGAAACTTATGATGAGGATGACATGATTGTTAGAATATTTGTCTGTCTCTGCACCTTTCATCGGCAATAGATTTGATGTCCCCATTTTCTTTTTGTGTTTTATCAGGTGGAGACAATTTTGGATAAGGACAAATTTACATTGGAGGAGATTCTTGACGAGGATGAAATCATTCAAGAATGCAAAGCTCTCAATGGGCGACTCATCAATTTGTAATGCTCTTTTTTGTGTTGTTAAAAAGTTATTTACTTTTTATTCTCTCTTCACTTATTTTGCAATATACTTTAAACACTTGGAATAGTTGATACAGAGAACTTCATCTATATCACATATAGTCATATACTTTGAACACTTGGGATGGTGCTCCGTCCTTTTGTCTTAAGGATATCACTTCAATATGATTAACCAAGATGAAAATTATTCTCAACAACTAAATACATTCACAAGAATTCTTATATTAGAGAGAAAAAAGTACAAAAATGTATGCTATATAGCAACTATTTACATATAAGTGTTGTCTTTGTAGAGATGTTGATTGGAGAAAACATGAGCGAGCAATTGCTTAAGATATTGAAAGCTTCAATTTCCTTTAAATGACATGAATGATATATTTTAATAGATTGCATAATTGCTGAACCTTGGATGAGTCGTAATTGACTACCGAACATCAAATTAACTAATGTTGCCTTTTGAGCAAACATTTCTTTTGGAATTTGTTACCTTCCAAGTCTCTGTGTTTTCCCTTCTTCCTGTGATGCGCTCAAGATTTGCCCTCATGGTTGCGGTGACTGAGTGATTAGTGGGTTGAAAAAGTTTGTGCTTTTGTGTAATAAAACTATATGTTTCATTGTTATATTTTAGCACACGGATTCATTTCTTTCTGTTGAGAATTTAAAAATGAAGAAAAAAAAGGCTAGTGTTAGATATGCAGCTTTTGATTGTTTGTCCAGTATGCTACTGTGCATGCCCATGGTGGTTTGGTCTTTATGCATACTAGCATATACGTTTTCTTTTCAGGGTTGATTACCTGATATTTAATCCTTCTATACTTGTTCTGCAGCTTACGAGAAAAACCACAGGTTGAACAGCTTGTTCGATTTATCGTGGAAGAAGCTCCCGATGATGCTGAAAAGAGGCGCGCTTTCAAGTAGGATTCTTTGGGTGAAGATGTAAATAGACGATTATGCATTCCTGTGTATCCGGATGCATTTTGACCGGCATTATTTCATTTTATATGTAGGTTTCCCTTCATTGCATGCGAGATCTTTACATGTGAAGTTGACATCATCCTCAAGACATTGGTGGAGGATGAGGTGGTATGAAGTTTACTTTTAAACTCAATCTAAGTTGCTGAATTATGTTTTATGCAATCCAAGCCACTGAATTTTCTATTGTAAATTTATTGTTTCCAGTTGATGAACTTGTTGTTTTCTTTCCTGGAACCAAGTCACTCTCATAACACACTTTTGGCTGGTTACTTCAGTAAGGTATGCCATTATTGTTGCCATCATTTCTCTAATTTTGCAAAAGGTGTTGTGTGGGTAAATGAATTTTGTTATAAAACTTGTCTTTAAGTATTTGCTGGACCTTCATATGTTGCTAGGTTGTCATATGCTTGTTGCTGAGGAAGACAGTTCCATTTATGCAGCATGTTCAAGTAAGTTATTTATTTACTTCCACCTCTTTGAAGCAATTCTTTTGCGTGTGGGGTGAACATTGTATTTCTTGTAATCATGTTTCAAGCAGTTTTTGTGCGGACACTGGAAATATATGTTTAGGATTTTTGTGGGGACTTAATATTCTTGAAGTTAATTTTTAACCTTGAATAGTGTAAATAAGTAGTGTTTAATTAGGTAAACCTTCATGAGTTTTAAGACTCTTAGTCCCGGGATGTAATACTAACCCTGCATCAAATTCGTAACGAAGTACAGATGATATTCACTGCCGCAAATGTCAATGATAACTTCGTCTACATTGTGGGTTTACTAACTACCTGTTTGCTTTAAGTTAACTTGGATATTATTACCTAAATGGTTAAATGCATATATTAATAATTACAAATGAAATCAAGGAGAGAGTGGATTGACCGATTGAGTGAAACAGTCAAGAAACAAGCTGGAGTCAATACCATTCTATTGATGCTGCCGCTGACAGAACTCCATCCCTTGTGCATGGTTGTGTGCTTTTTGTCTTCCTCTTATTTATTTTTCCAATGCTTGAAGTTTGAAGATTGTGGGTATTGTTATTCCCCTTGTGCATGGTTGTGTGTCTTTTGTTTTCCCTTGTTTATTTTTCCAGTGCTTGAAGTTTGAAGATTGTGAGTATTGTTATGGGGCGAATGTAAAATGACTAATACTATATTCAAATAGCTTAAATTAGGATGGTTAGATATATGGAAGAGTGTGTACTGCGGAACTCTCTATGTTTTGACATTCTTTTTCCTGTTAAGGGCACGTTCTTGCAATTATCCCTTATAATTTTATTGCTTAAATGTTTCTCACCTCTGTCTCTTTATTTGTGGCTTTCGGTTAGGTTTCCTATATCTTCTGATTATTTTTAGGTGTTTTAGTATCAAAATCTGATTATTGTTAAAATGATATTTGTTCTTATATGATCATGCAGGCGCATCAGGAAATTGTCAGGCGGTTAGTTGAATTTATTGGAATTACCTCCATAATGGAGGTTAGTTATGGTCATCTTTTATCCCCTCCTTGTTGAACTTACATTTGATTATATCTAATTGCAACAATATGATATTTGCAGTACATGTACATTTTGTCTCAACTTTACCTTCAGATGCATGTTTATTATGAATGCAGATGATTTACTATTATGTTTAAAAATTTCTTGTCCTTTCTTTGAAGTTGATTACAAATGATTATCATATAAACTTCTAATTTTCACCTTCTTTTCTTCAAAATTTTAACCTCGCGGCTCTAAGTTTATTAGTTTTCGTTGTCTTGGGGTTGTACAATGGATGCAGCATGTTTATGATCATTCCATTCCTTGTGGATTAGGTACTAATACGTCTGGTTGGTGCTGATGAACATCTGTATTCGAACTATATGGAAGCAATGCGGTGGATAGAAGACACTGATGTGCTGGAGATGATAGTGGACAAGTTTAGTTCTTCTGTAAGTTGCATCTACTATGGTTAAAAAATCTAGAGTAACTACATGCCAATTCATTGACCATCTGAGTGCTGAACAATCTTTTCCGATAAGAATTTGTTCAATTTGTTTTTTTTATATCTGTTTGTTTGTCTAAAAAACTGGTTAGAAGTCTTTGAGGTTCCTAATGCTATATTCATTTAATGTGGAGCATAGTTGACTGTCTTTGATCCCTAACCTTACTTTCATTATCATATACTTGTTGAACTGAGGAGTGGTATTAGTAAAGTGTTCATTCATCATGAAATATACAGGACTGTCCTGAGGTGCATGCTAATGTTGCTGAAACGCTTTGTGCTATAACTCGATTCGCACCCCCCAAGCTTGCTGCTAAAATTTCCAGTCCTAGGTAGGCACTTTTTATTTATGAGAAAGCTCTTTGAGAGCAGAAGTATTTTTTTTTTTCATTTGCCACTCATTTCTGTGCTTTTCATGCAGTTTTATAGGAAGATTATTTCGTCATGCTCTGGAAGATGCCAGGCCAAAAACTGTCCTGGTAAATTCATTGTCTGTATGCATATCTTTGTTAGACCCTAAGCGTCTAACTGTTGGTATATATCATACATACCACCACCAACTTTCTCATGCGCCTACAACTGCTGCTAATCCTGAGACCGTTGAAGGCATGCTTGAGAGCTTAGGTACATATCTCTGTTTCTCTTGTTAACTTCTGCTTTAAGTATAAATATCACCCAAGTGAAAACTATCAGGGTAAGGTTTTACCCTTTCTCATTTTTAAAGACATTTCTCCTATATTGCTCTCTTACGTAAGGCTTTAATTTCAGCTTCACGGTCACAATTAAATAATTTGATTGAAAAGATCAATCAGTAACTTATGCCATTTATTTCTTATGCTAGAAATTCTTGTCTAGCATGATGGCATGGGTTGAAGGGTATTTTAGAAATTCATCCTTTATTTCTTAAAAGGAAATTTTATTTGATAGCTTGTATCTCATTTTTTTTTTGGGGAATAGCTTGTATATCATTTTCATTGATTGCCTTGTAAACAACCTTATCCGTTATTTATTTTTCAACTGGATGCCAGCAAATTCAGTTGGCCCAACATTTTGTCCCATGTGCTTGTTCCAATGCAACTGCTAATTGCTGACAATAACTTGTGGCTGACTAATAGGTCATTGGTTGTAGGAATTGTTTTGTGTTTTGTTTGGAGAATCCATTTTTGGACATCATGGTTTTTGGTGGGGCTCTGAGATCTATTTTTCCTAGGATGCAAGAATCTCTTTGGAAATACTAAATTAGAATAGACGATGCCAAAAACAAATCTGTCATGCCTGAAAGGACACCAGATACCCTGCATCTTTTAGTTTGTTTAGGACTTCTTATAAGCTGGTGCAGGGTCTATATATAGTAAACCTGAATTTCACTCAAGTAAACCAACATGTTTTCTTTATCAACAACCAATATGTTTGTTGAAGCAACTTATCATCCAATCCGTTCGAGTTTCCATTTAGCTTGTACTAAATTTGATATATTAGTAGTTGTAAGATCCCACAAATACCTCCAACTATGAGATATGGACCTTGTGTTACAACGCAGCGTCATAGATGCCCTCGCTTTATGGTAGGTCCTAACAATTATACTTCCGTTAAATTGGATTGTTGCTCATCACCTAATGGTAAGTTTTTTATTTGTAAAAGAAAATGATTACATCTATGTCCTTCTCGCTAATAGACGACCTCTTGGAATGCTTCACATCCTTTCACTCCCATGTATACGTCTTCTGATTTACTGATTCTTGCATAATCACTTTTGGGCATTTCTTTCATGACATGTGCATTATCTATTTTATATTCACCCAACTCAACTTTGATCTGTCTTCCTTATTTTTGCAACTTAGTTCCTTCGTATATCCCCGTAGTTTTATATTATTTGTGATATTCCTGGTGTTTTATTAATATATTTTTTTAAGATTGAATCTGGACATTAACTATGTTTCTTTTTTTGCAGGTAACTTACTGAAACTGCTAAATGTATCAAATTCAGAGACTGTTTTACCAACTACATATGGAAAGTTGCAGCCTCCTCTTGGAAAACATCGCTTGAAGGTATTCTTCATATTTGGTACATAATTCATGTGTGGATTAGAGAACCTCTTTGTAGAAGGCTAAATGTTAGGAAAAGTACACTATGCTAATAAGATGTTTACGATTATAAGCTGATTGAGAGTTTTTTTAGTATCTAAAATTGCATATAGTTTTGAAAGGGAAAATTATCCTTATAATGATAGGTCGAGCCATGACATATCTATCCTACCAAATAGCATCACTAAATCACACCAGAGAGATAGGGGAAAGAGTGTGTAGAGAAAGCAATCAGCTTGGAATAGCCACCCCAAAAAATTAAGATCTCATGCTTGTGCTTCAAGAAGAGTATCCATTCCAGGATTTATTAGAGCAGCAAGTTATTTTGCCATCAACTTGACACTAGTTAAACATTTTGGCAAAAGGGATAACCGGCTAAAAGCATGACTTGGATTATGAATTCTCTGTTTGGGAACCGTTATTCAACTCTAATCGGATCTGTAAATTGGGAGATCAAATGGTAATGTTCTTCCGTACCGAGTTTGATCTTGATAGCCATGAGCTTGCGTAGATTGATAAATGCCTTAATTTTCCAAGTCCATGGGTTTACTTATTAGGTTATAAGCTGGCTATGCCAGATTGCCAGCAAACTAGCCCAACAAAACACCCTCTGAAACACTTATGTTATTTTTGCCTTAAAAGTTTATTTTCTTTGGCTAGCTATATTTGCTGCTTTCTTGCTATTATTACTCATCATGGAGTGTTTCAGATCGTAGAGTTCATTTCAGTCCTACTGACAGTGGGTAGTGAACCTGCCGAGAAGGAATTGATACGTCTTGGAGCAGTGCAAAGAATTTTAGAGCTGTTCTTTGAGTAAGATTATGATTTCTGGTATTTTGTTTGTATACTTGCTGAGTATCATAGTGCATCCGCTATTTTTATTTCAGGCAATTATATCCATGCTCTTATTTTCGTTTCTCATTCTGATTGATTAAAGGTACCCATACAATAATTTCATGCACCATCATGTGGAAAATATAATATTATCATGTTTGGAGAGTAAAAATTCTCCTCTGATCGAGCACCTTCTTCGTGATTGTAACATTGTTGGGAAGATACTTGGAGCAGAAAGGAGTCCTAAGTTAATGGCTGTTTCAAACAAGGTAATGACAATCATCTGTTAATAGTTAGTATACCTTTTATTGAGGCATTTGGTGGTTACTCAGTAATTTGGATTTTGTCTTCATTTTGCTTCTGTCCATTGTCACTTGATTCCTGCTTCTGCTGGTTGATCAATATTTGAACATCCTCTTGTCCTTCCTGCATGCAGCCAACATTGCCTGCTGAGGGTAGGACATCAACTCCAAGGATAGGGAATATTGGACATATAACACGTATATCTAACAAACTTGTTCAGCTGGGAAATAACAACAGCGAAATTCAAGAATATCTGCAGGTTTCTTCATTGTTCTGTGTCATCATAATTTAATCTATAAGTGTGTTTATACCCACCCGTAAAGTCATCTCTTTGAATATGAGATAGGTTTTACCTCTAATTTGGGTATTTTAACTTCAGTTATTTCAGTTATATGCCATTTAATTTCTGGAGCATTTTTCTGACAGTTATTCCATACATGGTTATACCTTATGTTATAGCATGATACAAGTAGTTATGGAACTGTTATGTTTAATCATGTTTATTTGTTTTTCTGTGAAGACTGTTTTTCCATTTTTGTCTACTTTATATGACAGGGCAATAGTGAGTGGGCAGATTGGCACGCTAAGGTTCTATCAAAGCGTAATGCTGTGGAAAATGTGTACCAGTGGGCCTGTGGGTAGGTTCCATATTGCCATAGTTATAGCTGTTGAGTAAACACGTTAATGGATCAAGAAAAATGTTAACCTTGCCCCTTCTTTTTGCTCTCTTTGTGGGCACGGTAGCTCTTTTTGTTGTTTCAACTATGCTTGGAATTGTCAGTAAGGTTTTTTTGAAGATTAAAGTCCTGTATTTCTACATTGCTTAAAGAGAGAATAAAAAATCTACACATATGAAGACAGAAGCCCATCCAACTAATATGGCTGACCTGTTAGGATCGGAACCAAGCCCCCGTATATTTTAACCCAATATCAAACTAAAAACAATATTTCACATCATATTTTTCTGAACTTCAGAGTTCAAATTATTTGCTTCATAACGTTACAGTAGGTTTTGGAGTTTTATCATGCAAATTTTACTTGACCATGCTTTGTTCAGACAGACACTTTATTGCTCTTGTCATGGTTGGCAACTGTGCTTTTATTGATTATATATACTGCTAGAAACAAGGTAGAGGTATAATTGGCTTTTAGTGGCAGTCAATGGTTTATGCTTAATAGCTGATAGTGCATTGGTAAAGATAAGTTGTAAAGGATTGATGGGAAGCTTTTCTTCAATTATTATGTACAAGTTAATATATCTAATAATTATATAGTTTGTGTTACTTGTTTCAACACTATTTCTCTGCATCGTAAACTAGAGAGTTACCACTTCAGTGATGGGCTGAGATTCTTATTTTTATTGTTCAGGTCTTATCTTCTATCTAATTTTAACCCTTGAAAATTTCATAGAAATTTGTAAGGTTGTTTGCCTTTTGATTCCTTAATTATTCTATATAATTTGGTGTATCTCTGCACTTCTGTTTGCAATATGGTCCCTATCCTACCTTACAAAGTCAAAGTTCCTTACATTTTATTTAAACATTGCTTAATCAATTATGACAGGAGGCCAACAACACTTCAGGACCGAAATAGGGATAGTGATGATGAAGATTATCAAGATAAAGATTATGATGTTGCTGCTTTAGCAAATAATTTGAGCCAGGCTTTTCGATATGGCATCTACAACAATGATGATATTGATGAGGTATGTTAAACCTTTATAATAGTCACTGTAGAATGGCTTATCAGTCATAGTAGAATAAGAATAACTATAGCAATGGATATAGAGAATATACGAGTTAGCAGTGAGGACAATTAGTGGATAGGACGAACATACATTGGCTAGGAATTAAATCCCTGTATGATGTAAATATAGTGCATGGAAGAGACCTAGTACAATAAAGATTATACATATATGTTAGTGCTTGGTGAAAAATTCCTTATAATATTCTTGTATCCTAAGTTTATGGAAAATGAAGAGATGGATGCTGCTGAGTACATATTCAAGAAAATTATGCATAATCTTTTAAGCACCACTCTTTTTAATTAATTGTTACTTGTATACTTCCATATCAGTAGAAATTGTGCAATTTATTATGCCCAAAAGCATATTTTCATATGCTTGGTAGAATTTGTTGATTTTCTCAGTTATATCGTCATGCCTTGACAAGTGAGTGAAAAGAGTCTTCCCAACGTATTTTCATAACTTTAGATAACATGTATACATTTTTCATTGTCTTAATGGAGCATGCTCTCTATCTCAAGTGGGATGCATCGCCTGTTTTGCTTCTTTTTCCCACTATGGCATTTGTGATGCAATCAAGTATTTGTGCATTGCCTGAGGATTATTTAGTATTTGTAGTGTTAAAACACTGTTTACTCCTGATGTAAGCTTGTAATGTGTATATATGAAATGCCCAGGTCCTGGTTCTATATGTTGTGGAACATATTTTTTCATAATTAATTGCCCTTTCTTGCCTTGTTACTGTATAAAGTTAGTAGAGGCAAATTTTGGAATGCAAATTAATGCTTTCTTTGCATGTAAGTAACCTGTCACATATGATACTAATTCTTGGATTGTTCATCAGACTCAGGGCTCACTTGAACGAGATGATGAGGTATGCAATTTTCAGTCTTAAATAGAAAGTTATTGTTTTGACATGAGGATGGAATGCCAAAATTCTTAAAAGCAACTCTTGACGAAGCTTTCATCTTTTCTTTGTTTGGAAGAGCTTTCCATTATGTTTGCAGTACTTTAACACATTATAATATAATGCTTGAGTTGATGCTGACTGATTATTGTCACATTGACCATTTCCTTCTATACAAGCGTCTTTAATATAATCTGTAACATATCAGTTTTAATTTGCAAATGAGTTGGATGAGATCCAAAGTTCGGTATACCTGATCGTATCTGGATTATATGATCATACTTGACATAGACTGAACAGGTCACTTTTTTTATAAGCCAGAGACTATATTAAAAAAGAGGGAGTTCTTGAAATGAGAATAACACTTTCAAGGCCTACAAAGGCAGAACAGAGAGAAGGATAAAAAAGCCACAAAGAAACTAAAAGAAAGCAGAGATACAAGATAGAAAAAACTCCCAAAAAACTACAGAATCTAGGGGGGCCTTGCAAAGAGACCCGATTTATAGATTCCGCTTCTTCCTCCAAATTATATTCCAATAGGGTTCAGTAAACAATTTTAATGTTGCAATTTATGTCAGTTTGGAAGGTCAGTCTTGGGATATTTGGTATTTGATGGCTTATATAAATTGAAATATCCTCTTGACCCTTATATGACAATACCTAAGTCTCATACCACCCATATAGTTATAGGATGCAGATGGTAAAAGACGTTAGTCTTTAGTTTGAAAATATCAACAAAATCTCTGTATTTCATCTTTAGAGTATCAAGTTCCGCTGTGCAGATCTTTGTGCTGTACCGCTGTTGTAATTGTATTACTTCGACAGCTTTAAAAACATTTCTCTCCCTCTATATTTGGGTAAACATTTAACAATTTAATATTCGATCAAATTGAAAGCTCATTGCAACAGCTAAGTTTTGTTCAAATGTTGAGCATAGCCTAGCCTGTTCATCAGTCTTAATTTACCAACGCCATAAAATATTTTGTGTTTTGGCTGTTTGGTTCAGTAGGAAGTAAAACTTCTTTGTTCTATGGATAAATGAAAGGTTTCATACTGATTTATACTTTGCAGGATGTCTACTTTGATGATGAATCTGCCGAAGTTGTCATATCTTCTCTCGGTTTAGGAGTTGACCAAGCAAAGTAAGCATCTGGCCTTTCATCTTCAGTAATTAGGAAAACTTCTACCTCTTTATCAAATGCTTTTTTCTTCTAAACATTACCCTTTTACTTCTTTGGCTTAATGCTCTGCTAACAAAAATAATATGAATGGCAGAAAATTGCCACGACAAAATTAATTTTGTCAGAATATATACAAAGTATAAAGTAGTAATCTAATATAGGTAGCCTTTAACTATTTGTAAAATATATTTTGCACTCATTTATAGACGTAGGATAATAATAGATATAATAATAATAATAATGTAATAAAGCTATTTGTATAGAAAAACACCAATTGTTCAAGTATATTGTGTTTGGGATAATGAAAAAACCAAAATAAGGTAGTTATACTTTAAAATTGTATACAATGTGATCAACTTTGTGACAGAGCCTGGTTGGTGAGTACAATTTATTTCTGGAACGCATTTCCAGTTTTATTTGGGGGTTATGCCTGTTTACAGCACTTGTGACCAAGCCATAACGCTGGTTGAGTTTTGTTTCCACTGGTTTAATCTTTATAGTGTATGCATCTTCATGTCTTTTTATTTGTTTATATCATCCCAAGGCATAATCATAATATCTCCTGAGATCCTTGACGTATGTAGGAGCTCTCTTTTTACAAATTCCAACTGGTTTGCTTTTGAGGATGACAGAGACACAAATGAGCCTTCTAGTGACTCACATGCTTCAGCATCAGCCAATACCGAGGAAGCTGGTATAAAAAGTGATGGTGGTGATAACATCAACGCTGGTAAAGAGCGTGACTTAGTTGGTACTGAATCAAAAACAGAAGCCACTATTGTTACAGCATCTGACAATGTGAAGGAAACTGGACCCAGTGGAACCGATAAGCAACCTGAGTGGGTTGAATGGAGGGAAACTTCAGAGTCCAGTGACCCAAAAAAATCTGCTATGATGGCTAACGGTGATTTACAAGTGAAGTCCGGGGGCCAGACTGGTGATGGTGCGCTAGATGCAACTGGGACTTCTCAGTTCACTGATCCATTGGTAAAAAATGATGAAGCAGTTACTGCTTCTGAGAATCTGGGAATCTCTGCAGGAAAAGATGGTTCACAAGGGGCAGCCAGCGATGATAAGAAGGATTTGATCCAAAGATCGGGGAACTGAAAATGTACATTCTGAGGAAATGGCTTTAATAATGTATACACATGATTGGTTTTGGTGGGAAGATGGCAAGCTTTTACGTATAAAGCCTTAGTGTACAGCAATGGGAATATTGTTGTTAAATAGGGCTTATGATTATTTTTTATTTTTTTTACCCACCCACATGTCTAAAACTGCTGATCTCTTTCTAGTCAACAATATGTAGTAGGAAAAGAAAGAGAGTTATAATATTCAAACCTTTCTGGCAAGATATTCAAAGTTTTACCATTTGTTTAGCTTACTGGGATGCAAGTATATTTTTTATTATTGGAAGTGAGCCATAATCATATGACGTACAATTGTTATCTCTAGTTATATGTTTGAAGTTTAACCATTTGGTTACACGCCGGAATTTCCAAGCATCATGATTGCATTTCAGGTGCACTTTTATTTTATTTTTTGGTTATGCGCTTTGAGTTTGGGTGTGTTGAGAGGTTACTAACTGATTTGGATTTGGATCTTGGGCATGATGTTACAGAAAATTGTGACATATATAGTCTTGGTGCTATGTTCTTGTCCCTCAAATACTCCCACAGTCCAATCTAGGAGGTTCAAAACTGAAGACGGATAACAAATACTGTAGTTGGGCACATTAAGCATTATGAATTCATATTAAAGTGGTCAAAGTTATTATTAAGACAGTAGAGTGGCAATTGCCAATATAAAATTAATCTATATATAGCTAGGTAGAAGAAACCATCAAATATTTAAGTGGGTGCAGTGCAGCAATCATGTAATGTTGACGAGAGTGTCAACGTACTGAACGTAAGCGAGATCACGACCCTCATGTCCATGCCACCCGCTCATAACTATTTCCGTTCCATCCCCTGATTGTATGATCGGGGTCTCTGGGCCGTACACCTCTACCTCGTCCCAAGTCAATTTTCCATGGAGCCATCCCAACGTGACCGACTCTACCAGCTGGATCCTTGTCCACTGCTCCTCCTCGTGAACCCATAGCGACCTTCCAGTTCCATCTGGATCAACATCATTGGCTAGCACACCCAATCTCCCATCAATCTGCACCAAAGATGTGTCCTGACCAAATGCGTCATGGAGCTTTGGATATTCCCGGAACTTCTCTCCATGTACATCGAAAGCTACGATGATCCAACCTAATGTGTAAGGGAATTTGTTCCTCCATGCCTTGAAATATATGGCACCATTGACGGGCCAAAAACTTGCTATGCTGCTATAGTCCGTAAAAAGCCTAAGCTTATCCGGAAATTGTATGGTCCTCCACGCGCCGCTGCCCAGGGTGAGCACCTCAAACTCTTGCCTCGTTTCGTAGCTGACCACGCAGGCACGAACATGCACGACCTTGTAGACCCCATCTTGGGGGTCGTACCCAATAGCATACTTGTGGTAACGCTCTTTGATCCAAGTGGCGGGTATATTTAAACCGCTCGGCGGCAGCCTGAGAGTTTATGGGGTGGCGGGGTTGCAGACGTAAGCGGCGTCGTGGTCGTATAGGCACACAAGTCCGGCGGCGGACTCCGAGAGTTGAAAGCTGCCATATCTGCTGGGGG
>JAYMSU010000284.1:0-15463 GCA_036897765.1 Erodium chrysanthum | reverse complement strand
CCCGCAAGGGGATGGTTCGGGTCAACTACCGACCCGCTGCTCGCTCCATCAACAGACTCAGGTCAATTTTATTATTTTTTATCATAAATCCTAATAATTGGGTGTAGTGATTTAATTGGTTGAGTTGAATTTGGAATATGCAGGATGATCCGATGGGCTAAGGATGTTGTGGCCACTCTTGTGCCTATGTTTAAGGTATCGTTTTAAATTCATAGTTGCTACAATTGTTGTTGACCTGCTGGTCAATGGGACATCCAGATTTTGGTCTCTTTCTTCTATAATTGTTTTATTCATTTCTTGATGCAGCCAAAGCCTACAATTTGGGAAAATTTGGAGCAAGAAGATTGATGAATTGATTTCGTTATGTGACACTAGGCACTATAGAATGTACCACAGTTCAATTGAGGCAGTCACATATATGTTTTCCTATGTTTGTTGAATTCAGGGATGATGTCTTTTTAATTATTTTGGATTTTACAGCTTGTGCTTCTTCTTACTCTTTCATTGTCAAGCCACCAGAATCATTCTTGTCACAAGTCTTCATCATTTCCACTATTATTGCAGAATCGAACATGACAGAAATGAAAAACTATTTTTCGACATGGAGATAACAGTAACTATAACGTAATTAAAGGAGAAAAAAGAAGAAGAAAAGTTATGGATAAAAGAAACACAATTCTAACTGTGGACAACAAGTTTTGTATAAAATTTAGTATTACCAATGATTTAGAGCATCCGCATACAATGTAACAACAAAGAATGCAAATTACACACAACTGTAAATTCAAAAGATTTCTCCATGTCTGAAAAAAAACATGAAGCAATTTTCTGCTACCCAAATCCAGAATCTACAATGAACTTAGTACCTTGATGACTCTGAGCTTCTCTCCAGCCACAAAATCTGGTATCTTAAGGTATATCATAATCCACATGTGATGGTGAACAAACACAGTACATGGAACAAAATCCCGAGTTTCCTCGATGCAGACCTCTCATTACTAACACAAGAAGCTCCCACTGAAATGCATCTAGGTTTCTAGAATAGAGCAAGGTTCATCAGATGAGGAGGCTTCTCTACTAGATAATCTGCAGCTGAAGTAGAGAACAGCATTATTCATAGAATCAATGAGCACTACAAACGAGTGCATTATCACCAAAAGAGGCCCTTCCCATAGCCTCGAAGACCCATCTCCATAGCTCAGTGTCTTAACCCTATGCTGAAACAACCCTTCAATAAATGCCATTCCTATTGTGGATCCAAGAAATATCAGCAGACCCACCTGAGTTTGGCCCTTGAGCAACAGACCAGCACGGAGCAATGCTTGAGGTCCTGAAACATCCTCCAACACACAGATCACAACGCCAATGTTACAAATGATGGTGGCATTTGCAAAAACAATGGAGAAGACAAACCCCAGCGCCATGGCAGCATACACCACCATATCTGGAGAAAACCCAATCGCATGACACGAACTGCAGATCCCCACGAGAAGAACAAAGAACAATGTGACACAACCGACCATCAACATACACACCCACAAGTAAGTCGAGACGATCCTCCTCCAAATCTTGCAAATCAGAAAATAGAACTTTGAAGAATCGAACTGCTTCCTTGAATAAGTACATTCCACAGTGTGAAGAATAGCCGATTGTGCGATCAACAACAACGTGACATACAAAGGAAAGCACACGATTGCTGAGAGGGCCATATCTGCAAACCTCTGGCAAGACTGGTTGACAAAAGGGCTGAGAGGGAGACCACTGGACTTGGCAACTAACAAGAGCCTAGTGGTCAGTCTCTGCACAACGGATTGATCGACCAACACATTCGACAAAAGAACAGCCGACACAGGACAGATTAGAACAGCTGCAATCGTCATGAAACCGGTCAAATTGAATCGGAGAATCCTCACGGTCTCTCTCAAGATCTCCAAAGCACTCATTGAGCGGAAATGGTAATGATTATCACCCGAATTTTCAGATTCTAGCTCAAAAGATGTCAAATAGGCCTCCTCAGATCTCTCCTTGGAAGAAATCCCACCAGAAGATTCCATTTCTGGATGCAAGATCTCAACAAATTGAACGAAACCCAATGTTCCGACCCAGCTAAATTACGAAACTGCTATATCAAAATCAATTTTTTTGGAGGTCCCGGGATTTACCTGATGTGGGTCTTGTTGCATTAACAGACGGTGAAGAAGATCTGATGTTACGGCAACGAAGAAACAGATCTGGTAATGTGAAAAATTGTAAAAGCATTACGAAATCGATTCGGTGAAGTACCTTATGGACGGAGCGGACCTCGGTGAGGGCGCAGATGCGATTGCAGAACCGGAAATGGAGGAGAAATTGATGGGTTCGACTTCGACCTCGGCGCGATTGGTAGTAAAATATGAAATGGGCATCTGGTCGGATCAAGCAAAGCAATCGTCAAATATTCGATTACCATTATGGTCATTTTTGTTGTTGTAAATTTATGATTTTATATTTATTATTATGTGTTTTATTTATTTATTATTGGGAAAAATGAGTGACTATAATGGTAATCGAATTTCGAATATAGGGAAAATGGGTGATAGCTTGTTTGCCTATGTTGGGAAGTCTTATAGTCTCTTGGAGCCTATATGTCTGGTAAATTGACAACATATCTATACAATGGAATCTATACAATGGAAGATGGTTTCGATGAGGTCAGTGACAAATTCAATCAGTCTAGTCTAATATCACAAACAAGTGATCAGTGATAGCTTACGTTATATTCAATCCGTCAACGTACAAATAGATTACCATCGCATTTCGTCAGACCATACCAAAAATATGAACGTTGTGTTGGAAGAGAGAAAATAGGTAAAACGTAAAAGATGAACATACTTTTGTAAGAGAGGGGTAATTTTTGAAATAAAATATAAAGGAAGTAAATTTTTAGATATAGTCACACAATTTTCTCTCATAAAATTAAAATTGATATATTCTTCTTCCCATAAGTGTAAATTTTTGTAAGGAAGCTTCTTTGTTGCTCGTGATTCTTCTTCTTGATTTGCGTTTCTCAAATCTTGGATGTATGTTTGGTTCTATCCACAAATTGTAACCTCTAGTTTCAATTGTATTTTTCTTTTTCAAATTGCAATTTTAGTTGATTTCATTTAGGAAAACAATTACATGTGAAGTTTATTTTTATTATTTTCAATAAAAACGATTTTTTTAAAAAAATATTTCGTTTTAATACATGGTAAATGATCTCGAACGAATTTTGATCGATTTCCATAGAGGGAAAAAATAGTAATAAATAATTTATGTTTATTGATTGACTTAAAAAAAAAAAGTATTTGTTACGTGCGGTGACATTAACCCGCGAAATAAACAGCAAAGGACACTTTTCTAAGTAAACCAGCAGTACACAACGTTTCTGACACTTCTAAAATAACCCTCTTTCCCCTCTCGCAGGAGAGCTTCGTTTGATCTCTTTCTCCGGCGGCCGTTGTTTGGCCCCCATGCGGTTAAGGGAACCGGCGAATGCCCGATTCCGCCGGAGCCAGACAGCGTCGTTTTCCCCGGAATTGACCCCTACTACTTTTTGCCCTCCTCAGGTCTGTGTTTCTGTTTCCATTTCTGGATACCCGTTACTTTAATCTACAACTTTCTGCTATGATTCATAGATGTTTTTTTTTGTTATTTAGATTGGACCCAGATGGGCATTTAGTGTTTTTGTTGATTCATCATCATTTTATGCTTTTTGATTTACTGTTTGAGGACCAGTTCCTATTAATAATTATTGTGATAGTATCTCTTGAGATTTTTAATTGGACTTAAATGGGCATTTCGTGTTTTTTATTGATTGATCGCATAACCGGAACCGGCAATGGAATGAAGAATTTAATATATGCAACTACTTTCCACTGTACTCTTTGAAAAAAAAAAAACCTTTACTGCTGAGCTGCTTCTCATTTTTTTAATTGCATTTGTTAGTTTGTCCATATTAGAGTTGAGTGATTTGGTGGGAACGTTATGGCACGTATTTTCCAATGTGAGTTGCCTAACATTTTGTTATATTCTCTGGTAATATACTCAACATGACAGTAATATGATTTAGACAACAAAAGCTCCAGCTTTTTTCCTTTCTGAAAACCGATTAATCCGTCCACTTTCCTCATCATTTGACCAGGTGGTCGGCTATCGTGTTGATTTTAGTCTCAATTGTGCTTTAATTTGTTTTATGTTAACAAGTTCATTGTCTTTTAGTTTTTGACCCCGATGTGGTTGCTGCAATAGAAACTTGCATCTGTGTCTGGTTGTGTGTTCTTGTTTACTTTTAAGGAACATATAAGATTGTTCATCTTTTAGATTCTTTGATCTGAACTGGTCTTGGTGATATGTAAGTTATTTTGTGGGAAAATACCAAAAAAGTTCAGTAGTTCTGTTGGATAATAAAGGGCAAAGCACATGTTATTGGTATGCCAAGATCAAGGCCTAAGATTTTGGAGAAATCCATTCCCATCAGAAATTGATCATCACTGTTACTGGTTCTGTTGCTTATATGTGAGTTTCAGTTGCCTGTGAGAACTATACATGTCTATTTTTGTTAGTGAGATGTCCATTGTCCTGATTCATTAATTTATTTCAGTTACGCAGATGCATTTCTTGCTTATGGTGTTTACATCTTTTTGTATAGCTAGAACTATAGCAGTAACTTTACAAAGTCTGTAGCTTTTATTTTCATGAGCATATGTGTTGTGTTAAATTTGGCACGAAGAAGCTTGATTTGGTTTAGGATTTGCCCATTTATATTGTTTTCTTCTGTTTTCTGGAACGAGTTCAGGTTCTTTGTCTTCCGTATGGTTTATTGGTTGTATCTGCTATTACTGTGAGGCTGGGGATCAATATCATACAAAGGCATATAGTTGAACTGTATGTGTGAGACTGTAAGGTGTAGTTGTCAACATGGGTGGCTGTGTCTCCAAACCGTATGCATCATTTCCAGGCAAGTCCTCCCGGAGAGTTGGCCGATCACAACGGAAGATTCCTGGTCCCATACCCATAAAAGGGAGGGGTGATGCTGAAAATTGTGTAGCTGTTAGTGAGTATGTTCATCTTGACTTTGAGAATGCTTCTGCAACAACCTGCAAAAGATCTGAGGTTTCAAACAAGAACTTTCATCTCACCCAGATGCAATGGAACCACAGTCAGATGGATTTGAATGGTACCTCCTTTCCTCTGTAACTAACGTGAATAATAGAACCGCATTCAATATGTTTTTTGAGAAGGAGGTTCTTGAGTCATTGAATGAAAATACCTTATTTTGCAGGAATGTGCACAGAGGAAGCTTGGTTTGACTCTGTTAGTATTCTTGAATCCGATTCAGATGATGAGTTCTCTAGTGTCCATGGAGGAGGTAATGTACCTCTCAATTGCCATTAAAACTGAACGTGTGCCTCAATTTATAACTGGTTGATAAAGATGTTGGGATCCTCTACCTGTCAATTTAAGCTTTTGGGTTTGAGCAAGTCCTAATACACTGCTGTCACATTGCTTATTCCTACTCTCTTTTTGCTTTTCCCTTTTTGTACAGCAGATGGTCGTCATTCTGTGTGCAGCAGTCAGGTTCTCCTGTATGAAAGTTCATCATGCATTGTAGATGGCGAGTGCAAGTATGAAGAGTTCTATGAAAGCTATGTGAAAATAGATGGAAATGGGAAAGAGTTACTAGATGGACTTAAAGAAGGCCTCCCTGATCCCAGCAAGAAAGCTCAATTCAAATCCCGCTTGCCTCAGTTGCATACTCCAGTCAGTTTCAATGACAAGAACCACCCTGTGCTAAGCCCTTCCTCGCAAATAAGAAAATCATCTGTTTTTAGAGTTTCGGTAAAGCGGAAATCCACTGAAGGAAAAGAAACCACCCGTAAGTATACCCCATAACTCAGATAAGATATTGAGTCTATGATACATTTGAATTTTCTCATGGAGTTTCATGATATGGGTGTCATACATAAGATGTTGCCAGACGTATATGTATAGTCTAGTATGTTTCTTTGTTAAATCATACCAACCTTGCTACTGCTGTATTTAGTATTCATTGCATGAGCAGGTTCATCTGAGAAATTTGTGCGCCGTCCCAGAGCAGGACTTCTGGTTCCATGTTCAACTTCAGAGAAACCAACTTCTGGTTGTTGGTCTGCAGTTTCACCTTTGGTTTTTAAACTCCGGGGACAGAATTATTTCAAGTATGCTATTGAGTCCTTTGATCTGTTCTATACCATAATGTTCTCATTACTATGGGATTTGTGTGTCCTCTTGGGATTCTCTAACTATTGATGTTATGTTTATACAGGGACAAGCAGAAGTACCCTGCTCCAGATTGCATCCCTTATGTACCAATTGGAGTGGACTTATTTGTCTGTCCAAGAAAGATATATCATATTGCTCAGCATATTGAACTTCCTTCTGTGAGATCACATGATAAAGTACCTGGGCTCTTGATAGTCAATATACAGGTTCGATTTTCATAGTTGAGTACTCATGAGTGATGAGACTAGGATGCAATTTCATTCTCATGAATGATTTTTTTTGGTAATGATCATGGGAGTCATAAATTGGTTCCTGGTGCTCTCTTGTCAGATGCCTACCTACCCTACTGCTATGTTTCCTGGTGAGTACGACGGGGAAGGTGTAAGCCTCGTATTATATTTCAAACTATCTGAAAACTTTGACAAAGAGATCTCTTCTCACTTCCAGGAAAGCATCAAGGTATACTTTTATTATTAGTCTTTTTATGTACCTTTTATATTGCATTACTCTTATATTTAATCTATTTTCTCTTGTTTTTGGTTTTTGCAACAGAGGCTTGTTGAAGATGAAATGGAAACAGTGAAAGGTTTTACAAAGGAATCACTTGTTCCTTTCAGAGAAAGACTAAAAATTATGGCAGGTTTGGTTAATCCAGAAGACCTCAATCTGGGTTCTACTGAAAAGAAGCTCATTGCCAATTACAATGACAAGCCTGTTCTTTCACGCCCCCAGCACAATTTCTATGGGGTAAATGTGTTAACTCCATATCCATATCCACATATTCTACTAAACATTGTAGTTGATGGCATTCACATCCATTCTTCTTTCCTTGACCATGTTGTTCTTGTACAGAAATAAACAGGAACTGTATGTTTAACGCATGCTGATTTGATTTCTGTTCTGCAGGGACCTAATTACTTTGAGATTGACTTGGATATACACCGCTTCAGCTACATATCTAGGAAAGGACTGGAGGCCTTTCGTGATCGTTTGAAGCATGGGATAATCAACCTTGGTCTAACCATCCAGGTAATCTTAACTCTTAATACTTCCACTTGCTCTAGTATTGCAACACTGAACTTTTCAATGTTATGCTGATCTTTCCACTTACCACCCCTCTTATTCAAATTGTCAACAGGCACAAAAGCCAGAGGAACTGCCAGAGCAAGCCTTGTGCTGCTTGCGCTTGAACAAGATTGATTTGGTAAACCATGGTCAAATACCAAGACTCATTACACTACCTGAAAATTGATTTGGATGCCACCTTCACTACTTATGGCCACAAAGGAGAAGAGGAAAAGTGAAGAGATTGCTAAGGCTATTTGGAGATGGGATGGTTTGTATCGGTTTTCGTTCCTTCCATCATTTTAACTATGTTTCTGGTCATGTGTTATCATCTGTTCAGATCATACCATCACTGAGTAGGAGATGCATTTGTTCCAAGATTATTTTTGTACAAGCCATTGCATCCATCCAATATATACAAAAAATGAAATATAAATTAACTGAAACAGAGGGGTTTGCTGAAAATATGAACAATTCTGATCTGGAGTCAAAGTAGTATAATTAACATATAGAATCAAATGGTTTCACACAAAACTATACAGCCCCAACACTGCATCTGTATTCCATTTACAAAAGAAGGAACAAAATTATAGAACTATAATACATCACGCCTGTTTAGCTATCATACACATACAACAACTGCTATATCTACTTTTATCCAGAATCTCCTTTGCTTTCTTGTATGTCTCTTTTCTTTTGGCATACTCAGGTATGGGGATAGGGGCCTTGAAGAAAACTGCAGCCCCATTGGATAAACTCTTTTCTTGTCGTATATTCATGTTCACAACAACTCATAAGGCACTATGTGATCTGTTCTTCTTTCATTTGTTGGCTATTAGGTCCTGTATTTGTAGTGTCAATCAAACTGTGCTTCTTAGATACCGAGTTGTGTGATTTTTGATGAGATGCATCACTTTTGGCTACACTGTGGCCTCTGGTTTTGGCACCGGGTATGTCGTGGCTATGTTTGCCCTCGTACGTTGTTATGACAGATTCAGGATCTGAAGAAGCCCTCTCCACATGCTTCCTAACTGTGCACCCTGGGGTTGTGCATTTATAGTAACTCCTGTTTGGAAGTTAACCAAAACTATTAGAAACCAGATAGACAGTTGGACGGTAAAACACTTCAGCAACAACATTCTCAAAGTACTGAAGTACAGCTAAGGAATTAACAGCAAGACTATATGAAGGTATAATTGTCTAATGAGAAAGGGCATGTGACCTAGAACATTAATCTTGTTCTACACTGTTAAAACGTGTAGCGTATTTACTGATGCCTAGTTATGAGTTCTTTTATTATTATTGTTCATTATATACACCTAACAGTTCACAAGGCTTATCATAGCAGCCCACTTTCCAGGAATTGTGGTTTTAGGTCAAGCAACTTAAGTACCATAACAAAATAGATATAAAGTAATCGAACCTCGGGTAAGGATTGCCTTTGACAACTTTCTGACCATATTTGCGCCACCTATAGCCATCGTCCAACAGATCAACCTTGCTAGTTGTTTGTACAATTATTTTTGGTTCTGTGACAGCCCTATTGGAAGAAACTGGCTCTGAAATCCTAATCTCTGTATTTCTGCACACAAGACAGTATATTTATTAGATAACAGCATATTAAATTATTAATCAATAAAAATCAGACCAATATGGCCATATTTTCTCTAGAAATGCTTACTGTCTCTTGGGGTCAGGTTCGTCTTCATCTTTTACATTTATACCCGTTTCAGCATCACCCATTTCCTCACTATCACTTCTGGTAGGTGTAGCATGACTAGATTCTTGATCTGCATTCAATTTGCTTAAGTTCTCGGCTTCAACTTGGGAAGCTACTTCTGGATTTCCCTGATTACCAGTATCTTTGCCACGTTTACTCGACTGAGGTTGCTCATGGTTGTGTTGGCCCTTGTAGATAATTTCAGTTACTTGGCCGTCATGGGATCGCTCAACCTTCTTCCTAACAGGACAATTGGGATGCGTGCATTTGTAATAACTTCGAGGAAACTCACTGCCCTTCATCTGCTTCTGCCCATATTTGCGCCATTTGAAGCCATCATCAGCAGGCTTATCAGCAGGAAATGTAAGAGGCTGAGACCTTTGATCGGAATTGGAGAAATTCGATGATTCCTTCATGGTGGCTCCAGAATCTGGCATCAAGGACGGGATATGCTGTTTGGCAGTTGAACTGGTGGGAAAAGATGAGGTATGTGTTGCAGGTCCTGTTGAAAGAGAGGTTGAATCGGGTTGGGCAAGCATATGAGACTGTGAAAGTGCAGCTTGAGCAGTAACCTGAGCTAGGGCCTCCTGGTGTGTCATGCCAAACTGTCCCTAAATAATTAACATAAGAAAACTGAGAATTACATGAACAATAGGGTTGAAGATAAAGAAAACACAACATATCATCCAAGCTCCATTACAGTGCAAGCTGCACTCAACCTGTCCATACAGATAGTACATTACTCGTGCGAAACATCCTCACCTTTAGTAGCCAACTACTAAATGACACTCCATTTCTCAATGGGAGTATGGGAACATACTCTATAACTTTTAGAGGGGAAATTACATTTCATTACCTTGTGCTGTATGTGATTTGCAGTTTACTATCCTGAACTTTGAAGTGTGCCAATATACTACCCTCAACTTTTAAATATGCCGGTTTACTAACCTATACTTTCAATTTGTTGCACTGTCGGCTAAGTTATATAAAATCTGTCAAATTTAGAGTCTGAGGCTAAGTTGTATAAAATATATCACCTCATGTGAAAGGGTAATTTAGGCATTTCATATTCCCGAAACCCTAAAATTAACGAATTCTATACAACTGAACAGACAGTGCAACAGGTTGAAAGTACAAGGTAAAGTGGCATACTAAAAAGTTGAGGGTAGTAAGTTGGTACAGTAAACTGACAAATTTAAAAGTTGACAGTAGCAAATCGTGTACAACACAGGGTAGTAAAACGTAATTTCTCCACTTTTAAATTAGCCCATACCTGGCTTAATAATGTCTTTTCAAAATGATCTCTAGCAACCATAAATTAAATATCTAAAAGAAACTAGAAGAATTTATTGCGCCTCAACGTTCCAATATAGCAATCAGTATTAAATCAACCACTTGCTATTATGGTTGCCAACTTGCCAAGTCTTTGACAAATGACCCATTCACAAACATAAATTTTGTCTTCAACAACACGTAGAGGAAACAGAACACAATACTGCTTGATGGGCCCACGACAACATGTTCATCAGCAGTACCAAACAATATGGATGGACCACCAATCCGAATGACTTCCATGCGGAACTGACTCAACCATACTACTGAATATCTTCCCATCATTCCAAATAATTGACTCAAAGTCTTCCAAGCCATAAAGTCTAACGAGTCCGGAAAACATAAAAAACCACTAGTCCTAATACAATGGCCAATGGGAAAACAAATTGTCCTGGTACAGAGAAACCTTCCAGGTTATACACAATCTTGGCTATGAAGTCCTACATGTAATGCTTATTGCCTGATATAGTAACAAATATTTCCAGCAAATCATCTAGGGGGATTTCAAAATTCCTACACTTTCAAGTGACTAGAGCCAAGACTTTATGTACTCCATAGTTGCATTTTTATATAATTGTATCTCTAAAATTACTATACAATCGTCAAACAGAGTTCAGAATGCTTTTTACTCCCTGATCTAACAAAAGAAAGGAATTGTTCTCTGATGAAATCTTTACTCAGTTTTACTGATGTAATGAAATCATCTATGAAGATTAAGGCAGGCTTTAACTAAATGCAATGAAATCAATTGGTGATATCTATGAAGATTCAAATTTTGGCTGTTGTTCTGCGGAAGCAAACAGAGCAACTAGAAGGAATTGTTTTCAATACCTGAGTAGGTGAAAAGAGCCCCGGCGAATCGAGCCAGCTTGACGGGCTCAACCCTGTCGGGACCATGAAAAACGGTTGCGGAGAAAGCACCAATTCAGCCGGCCGATTCTGCTTGAACTGGAATTCCCCATTTCCAGAGGGGCGAATTGCAGCAGGGGATGCCATGGCTCCGGCGAGGAGCTGGGAGAAGGTCCTGCAGTCTTCGGAGTCGGCGAAGAAGCTGGAGACCAGAGTCATGGGTCCCGGACTGAACCCAGTACCACCGCCGGCGAACATCGCCTCAAAGGACGACCTAGGAGGCAGGCTGATCGCTGGGAGTGGCGGAGCCGACCCTTTCGCCGGCGCATCCTTCTCGACCATTATCGACAAGGTAACACCTCTGTCACAGCTGTGCTTCTCTGTAAAGCTTCGGATCTGAAATTGAGCACAAAGTCCAAGCCACAGATACGAAATGCTCCCACGCCGATTTTATTTTTATTTGGATACAAGATATTTCACTACTTGATTAGATAGAAGTTTGGACGGATTGACGGATAAGACCTCGGAAACTTCTGGAATTACAAATATGTTTTCGTATGCAAAATGCTACAAATATGTTTTCGTATGCAAAATGCGATGAGCTAGCTAAGTAAGTGGTTAAGTTGAGAGAAAATGGACTTATTATTTTCACGATAAAAAACCTACTACCAGTTTATCTCGATTAAATAAGGTGTTTCTTTATAGACATGGCGGCCCACCTAGTAATGCAATTACTATTTATGTTACAAACAATGCATTAAAAAATAACATAATTATTAAGTGGTAATCACACAAAGCAAGCTAAAATGAAGAATCATTGAAGATGTAAAGATTCAAATTCCAAACAAAGACGAGCATTTTCATGTCCATCTAACATTCCTTTCTTTTCTTTTCCAGAATTGTGCAAGAAAAAGTATAATGAGAAAGTCGAAAGTTAATAGTGGTTCACTTATCAAAACATAACCCGAACAGGAAGATAAACCACGGAACCTAAGGAGTATGATATCTGTCTTTTCACTTCATAGTTCATAACTCCCCAGCATCCACATAAAACCGAGAGCAATTACTTGGGGCCGATGTCCTTGAGGGCACAGATCTGCTCCTCTCCCATGGAAGACATGACAGTCACAACAAGATCCTTTCCATCAGCAAATCCATCCTTGATCTGCATTGTAAAAAAGATAACACAATTATTAGGCATTACACCAATGCATAACTTAATTCCTTACAAGAATTTGAGCACACAAAACTGAAAAAAAAATTAACATCAGTGATACATAGTTTTGATTAGAGTTAAACGACACCAACTGCTAAACTACATGGTTTTCATTATTAGACTAGAACACAATAAATTTCATGACTCTCATTACTATCAGTATATGAAGAGTATATCAAATTAGCATATCAACTAAAGATGCTTCACAGTGATCTTTCAACCACCAAATTACAACAAGAGCAAGTATATTTTGTGTAACCTAAAGGATCAAAATTGAATGTAAAATTCACACATGCTAAAAAGAACTGTAACCTTTGACATTCTAACAGACAGCTGTTATAATAGTTGAATAATAAGCACAGGGCATAATTCTATAATGCACGGGCAAGGCAGGGTTCAAAGCAAACTTACTGATTTTTTACCAACTTCTACAATGAAATTAGTTTTTTTTTTTGTTTTGTATCTCAATTTACAAATAACCAAATGAGGAGCAAGTTGGAAACTCTATATTTTTAGATCCAATGTTGAGAATGTAAACCACATCCAAGGAAGGCAGAAGGAAAAGTGAACATGCAGAATATGGAAAAGTACATTTAGAGATTATGACATGTATGTTCCAGCATATTCTTCTTTTAGCTTAGGGTCTTCATAATCTAACACTGAGCGCAGTCTACTTAAGCATTTTCTTGGATGTTTAGATTGACTATAACTCTACAAAGGGTAAAAGACTAATTTTTTCTTAGCTTTGCCTACAACTCATATATCAAAGACTATAGTAGGGCCCACCCAACCTCTCTTTTTCAAAATTCCATGCAGTTTATAAGAAGTTTTGAGCAATGTATACTACCTTTTCACAATTAGAAGCACTAGTTATAAGTTCCTTTGACCAGATTATAACTTAACACAAACACCATCAACCCACATACTATACAAATATATGACACAATTAAGGTCATGAAACAAAATTACTTCATGGCAGCATAGTAAAATTTCAGGAAGAAATATTTATCTTACCTGGGTGAGCAGACTGTCATCGGTTGGAAGCCTGAGGTCATCCTTGGTGTTACCATTCTCAGTCAGCAGACTCACCTAGCATACAATTTAGAGTGATTTATTGTAATGAATAAGAGTAAACCAAAAAAAACTAACAATAGTTGGTTGAGTGTTATAGCATACAAATCCATCCTCAGAGATGTCAATCAGCTGGTAATCAGTACGGTTGACATGGGGAACCTGTGATACAATAAAATATGTGGTTAATGCATCGCAAACCTACAGAGATCCACACCCTCCAAGTATAAATTAACAAAAACAAATCAAATTAACATTGAGCTCATACATCACAATTGTGGGACGAGGGGACAATATCCTCGAGCTTCTTGCCATTGAAGATGTCAATAGCAACAAAGTGACACTTAGCATGACCGTGCTTGCCAGTTTTGGAAGTGGAAACTTCAACAACCTGAGGAAGATGGCAAACAATCAAATAAATAGGAAAATAACCATAATAATTCAATTGTAAAAGTAGCATCCAACAAGTCATGGCAGTGTGTGTTTACTCCAAAAAGGGAAAAGGATAAAATAAAATAGTTTTACATTCTGTGCACATACGCAATCCCAGAGCCAGTTTCTTGTGAATTTCAAGAGATCATCAATGTCAACACATGAATATTTCATACTAAGTATAAAAAGAATAAACTGATAAAAGCAATTCTAAATTTGAAAAGTTAAGCATCCAAACTATCACTGTTAGAACTTGGCAGGAACAAATTCGAAACTCTAAAACAAATTTTCTGAACAACCAAACATAAGATAGACATTAACCTGAGCCTACATTTATCCTAAGTTCAACAGTACTCAGTCTCATAACAAAAGATTAATAGAGATTTCAGTCCATAACAACTAATCAAGCAATTCATGTCCACTCGGTAATCATCCAAACATGAAAGAACAATTATATAACAATCAATGTCAACACATCCAGTATATTTTATGACTAGAAATTCATGTTAATGCTGCGGCAAAGAACAATTATAAAACTAAATCTAAGATAAGCCTGATCAAACAATAATACGTATGCAGACACACATCAAGGACACAAAACCCTAGCAAACGAAAACCAAGAAACAAAATCGAGCATGACAAATTAGGAAACATAATTGGATCGTAGGCGCCAACAATCTCTACAAAACTAGATCTAGATTAAACATAAGCCACTGCGTAGCAAATCGGTGATATAAACTGACTACAAAACTAGATCTAGATTAAACATAAGCCACTGCGTAGCAAATCGGTGATATAAACTGACCTTGCAGGGGCGGTTCTTGATGACAAGGTAACCGTTTTTGCGGATGGTACCGGCCTGCTGAGGGTAGGTCTTGGAAGCTCCGGCATCGGCCTTCGACTCGAACTGGTGCTCCTCGTCAGACATGGCCGCTTACAAATCACAGATGAGAAAATTCGCAGAGAGATCAGGAGATGCTGGTGCTTAGTTGTGGTAGCAGCAGCAACGATATTGATAAGGACAAGGACGAACTCGCTTAATATATACACGCGCTGGGAAAAACACGGGGAATTTTGGGGCTAGGGTTTTGTCTAAACCGTTGGATGCTGGAAAGATTGAACGGCTGGGATCCAATCATAACCGATTAAAAATTTCCTTTTTCTTTTATTAAAAGAATATCTTTGGGCCTCGTTTGCGTGATTAGAACGCTGAATACAAGAAAGCCGCACGTGGGTGGCTGATGCTGCCGGGGACGTGTGAGATGATATGCTTCTGTGCGGGTGGTGAATAAAAAGTTTTTGTGATTCCATGATTAGGGATGGCAACGGAACGGGTATGGAGATCCCGATCCCGATTCCGAACCCGATCCTCATATCTACCCTATCCCTAAACTTGTTCTTAAAATTTTACATTATCTCCGGACCTGTCCCATCCCCGATTGGATACGGGTAATCCCCGAATTCGAATATTATTCAAATTTATTGACAAACAGAAA
>JAYMSU010000283.1:0-15484 GCA_036897765.1 Erodium chrysanthum | reverse complement strand
AGGTTTATTAAAAAAGAGAAATTGAGTAACTATGTTTGTTTAATGGTCGGCAGTCCCATGTTTTTATCTTTACAGTTATCTTTCTTTGATAATTATATTTATATTTTTCGATTTATTCAAGTTATCTTTTATCTTATTAGACGGCTCGTGATGGTGGTGTAATGACCTCACTGACCGATTGGACTTGACGCGACCATTCCTTGACCTCCTCGGACGCGGTGCCTTATAGTGACCACTGGGACCCTCCACCAACCCGACGTTAGTCAAATCATCGCGCGGATTCAGGGTTACCTCGGATGGCATCAAGTGTCGTCGTAACCCATTGCGAGATGTCGGAAGCCCAACCAACACGGTCATGGCTTGGTGGACCCAAACCCATGCTATATATACTGATAGAGGGAGTTCTCTTCCTTAATAACACTTCTTACAATTTTCTAAAGGTATGCCAATAGAGAGACCATCATCGAGTGAACCATGGATCAGAGTCCTTCCGAATACTACTCCTACTACACCGTTATTTGACGCGCAAAGACCACATATCGATTTGAATGCTTGGGGTGCGGTGAAGGCCTTGAGTAGAGAGACCATCATGGGGTGAACCATGGACTAGAGTCCTTGCGAATACTACTCCTACTACACTGTTAGTTGACGCACAAAGACCGCATATTGATTTGAATGCTTGGGTGCGGTGAAGGCCTTGAGTCATTCCCAACATCGCATCATTAGTGAACCCTAAACCCACGGGAATGGTTGCACGGATTAGTTAAAGGGTTCACGAAGTTGCTCCTAGATGGCATCAACAAAGGCCAACCAAGGCCCACACAGTTGCATATGTACTAGTGCGGCGAGGTAGAGAACAAGATTTAGGACCATATTAAGAGTTCAGTCGTGTTTTGGTGTTGTGCTCATGTAAGTTGGAAACCAATGATAAATAAAACAAAATCGTGTTGTATTTAACTTCAACCATTTTGTAAATGAATATTGTGTATAGATTTGTATCATAAGCTTCTAAACATCAAACGCTATAAAATATCAATGAAAATCTAACACAAAAGCTTCGTAAAATATATGCCTTGGCCTCTGAACATACGATACTCATATTCAAGAAACACAAGCAAGAAAATTTATGTGCTTTTCCGGCCAAAAGACTGGCTAATTTTTTGTTTGACCATCTTTGATGAGCCGTCAAGATCAGTGTCACCACCACCATGATGCAAACGGCATTTATTAGCCAGAGATGATCTTAGGTCTAGTAGCATGTCTCTTCAATCATCTGTAACACCCTCCAACCAAAAAGAAGTATCGGGACAACCAGACAGTGTCTTCAATCCGAAGGCTAAGTGCAGGATGGAAAAAACAGGCATGCTACCCACCGTCATAATGCAGATGGCGATGGCAGGGTGTCTCTTCTATTATTTGTAGAACCCTCCAACACTGCGTTAACCCAAAGATTGGTGACGAAAACAGGGAAGCCAATATTAAAGAGGCCTCACACCTATGTCTTTAACCCATACATATGCGTCAACAAACGATGTAGCACTCCTATCTAAGAATGATCAGTCATAATCATACAAAGATGGATTGAGTTTGAGATCGAAGGGTAGGGGGAAAGATTTTGATGGCACATCATAGACATAGGTTATACACACTCTTAAAGAGATCCTAATTCGTCTACACCAAGATTCAGGATGTAGAGAAGTAGTTTAGGCTAGACGCTTGTTTTGATCATTTCATGGGTTTAAGATCACACCATGCTAAACAAAGAATGACAATGGTCTAAGTTTTCATAGTGGTGTTTTCTTTATATGTATATTTTATTTTCTTGGAGTTGTAAACATTAAAGGTAACGTATGTATTATATTTTCTTTAAAATGCAAACGCTGAATACTGTATCTTTTATCTTCAACCTTTTGAACATGGAATTTAAAACACTGAGTATTATATTTAGAAATATCTATTTAACACCCAACTATTTTCTCGTGTCGATTCAAACGATTCTACGTGCTTGGTCGGCTGACACTCAAACATCAGGTGGAGATTATGCTAAAGCCAAGTATGATGGTCAAAATCATCACAATTAACTTTGGCATCACCAATCACGCCTTTAAGGCGTGTCCCCTCAGATGTGTTGAGTTATCATGTTGATGGTGGTGGAAATATCCTTGTAATTAATCTGATGGTGTCCGGAAATCGGCTCTCATATAGTTGATCTACCCATTGGATGGCGTTGTGTTTGTGCGTCAAATAACGAGATAGGCTTCAAGGCTATTGTACAGACTATGAGAAGAAAGGGACTTACTTTCATATTTGGAGGTTAACAAGTACAACTGATAAGGATGAATGTGATATGGGCCACTGTGATGGTTTAGGATTTGCGAGAGAGTACGCAAATCAAATTTAATTTAGGAAGAACGCGACCGTTATTTCTTTCTATTTCCAGCAATGATGACAATTTATCACTCTTATCTTTCAAGTATTAAGCAATAAATTAATTCAATTATCAAGCAATTAAGGAGATAACTCACTAAGAACAAGTTAATTAACAACTCCTATCATATGTCTATATTTACAAGATTAAACAAATACCTAACACTCAGAACTACAGTTCCAACAAACTCACACCCTATATTAAGAAAATTTAGCTAATCGTGACAATTGAACAAGAAAACATGGATGAATATGAAGAATAAACCATAGAAATGATAATAGAACTAATACACATTACCAGTTCAATCTTCATAAATCTTCAAGTTTCATCAACAAATCTGCACTTCTCTTTCTAGGATTTATAGTCTCTCTCTAGAAATGCAGAAAATGAAGCTCTCATCCTCAAACCCAAAGTTCAGTATTTATAAAATTCAAGGTTTGAAGAGCAAATGAAAATTTTATATCAAAAACAGATTTTTGCGGAGTCGGTGCCAAAAAGTAAAGGTTCGGTCTGTATTTGACACCGATCGAGGTCGAATGGACGTTCTTGGGCCAGCGTTGAAATCTGCACCGAGGCCTGAATAGTCATTGGTCAATGTAACTTTTTTTTTAATTTAGATGTCTTCATGAAAGTTGTGGAGCACTAAATTTTCTTCAATTTGACATCCCATGACCCAACGTTAGAACACGCATGAGAAAGTTATACACTTTAGAAAATCATCTTCAATAACAGGTTAAATGAGCTTCAAGCACATGGTGTCGGAACATCGTCTATCTCATCTTCTGTTGCGGTTCTTAGGAAGGATCGTAACGTCTTCTTGAAGTAATCCATTATCATGTTTATTTATTTACTTTTTAGTATTTGGACATTTCATGTCAATTTTGATGGTACCATGACGGATAAAACTTTAATTGTCTTTCATAATCGAGTTTTAGATTGAGGGGGTCTTATGAACTCAAAATTTTCCAACAAATTAAGCACTAGAATGGAATACTTGAGCTTTGGGCCTTCAAGTACTTGATCACTAAGCCTACCAACTTTAGTTATAAACAAGGATCTAAAAATCGCGTTTTCTAGGCGTCTTCTCGGTGATATCGCGGAAAATTGAACATGTCGCGAACGATATACGAAATCGGTCAGAAAACGCAGGTCAAAGCCAGTCAACTTGCCAAAAATCGCTCAAAATCTCCCCAAAACGCTAAAACTCATCCCAAACCATCTAAAGTATAAACCCAGTTAAAACTTAAACCTATATAAGTTGAACACTTGAATAGAATAACTGTATATACGATAAACATTGTTTCTCACTCCCTAGCAAGTAACAACAGTGTCTTTAATCTCAAACCCGACAATTTTCCCAACAAGCAACATAAGAAACTTGCTATATATAAATAAGGTCTTGAATTCGAACTCTGTACACAAGCCTCTATGACTTCTCGACAACGTTGATTTGCATTGCCATAATGTCAATCTCCATGTTGCCAGCAAAACCCCGTACAAATGCTATATATACTGCTCGATACACAAAATATCATCGAAAAAGAATCAGATAAAACAGATGAATTATCAAACAGAACATTTTTTTTTCATTAAAACCAACCATGAATCAATATCGAGTTCCTCCCTTACTATTATTACATAAGGTGAGCACAAATTATCTTGGTACACATAATTGATAAAAAATATATTACGGGTCTACTAGCTAGCTAGAATTTAAGTTTTTTCGATTAAAGATGTTCCTCGAATCACAAAGGCACAAACCAAAGTAGTCGATCTACATCTCTACAAGATGCTCCTCAAATCACAATCTAAAAACTACAAACTTTTAAACTCAAAATCTTCTGAGTTGCTTCAAGAATCAAGAAAAAGGGACTAGCCAGGGGCTTAGTGATAACCACGTGTTTCTAAAACTAAATGAAGGCACGAACAAATGCAAACTTTAGCCTAATTAATTAAGCAACAGAGTTTTCAGCCAGCTAGATATTTGCACAGGAATTACCTTTTGTTGTCCTCAACGGTTAGCCTTCAACAATGTCTGTGAGCAGTTTCGGACAGTCCTCAATAATCAACGTGTTCAAGTTTGGGCATTCTGAATTGAAATCCCATTCCGACTCTCCACGTCCAAATAAATGCTCTAATTCTGTATTGGTTTCCAGTTCAAGACTCTCTAGTTTTGGAAGAGGCAAGTAGACAGGGAATATTGTTTTCAGTTTGCGACAATAAGTCACCTTTAAAATCCTCAAATTCTTAAGGCCAACGGATACCATAGACAGTTCTGTTTTTGCATTCCCGTCCCCTTCTTCTTGTCCATCCTCGTCCATCCTGATGACTTGTTCTAATTCACCGCAGCTCTGTACAGTAAGCTCTTCCAAATGCACCAGACTTGCAACAAGTGGTGTTGTGAAAACTTGTTTTGATTTGTTGCAGCCAATCAACACTACCTTTTTAAGAGAGCTGAAGCATACGATTGTATTCAATGGCAAATCATCATCTCCTCTTTGTAGCTGTGTTACGCCTTGGATGTTGTCCATTGTGATATCTCGTAATGGCTGTAATGTAAATCAACATCGCGGTTAACTTAATTGCTATAATAATATACAATAACACCATAATCAAGGGAAATTGTTTGAAAAATAAATACCCAATGAAATAATTACCTCTGGTGATGAAGCTTGCAGTTGAGTTGCAACAAAATGTGTAGACATTTTAGAACAATATGTCACAGTAAGCTCTTGCAAAGATGGGCACTCCACTCCCACTTCCGATTGACTTTGATGGCCAAATATATGCTCTAATCCGTCGTTACCTCCCACCAGAGAAATCTGTTGCAGCTTGGGGAGACAGCACCGACTTTGAGGATGAAAAGGAGCTGCTGACTTCATTATTGGGAATATTGTTTTCAGTTTCTCACATCTTTCCACTTCTAACTCTCTCAAATTTTTAAAGCAGCAGCAACAGCTGAAATCATTGTCAGCTTCATTAGTTCACGTCCTCGATATAATTTCTTCCAATTCACCACAATGGCTTATTTTCAGGATCTCCAGCTGCTGCATACTCGTAGCAAGAGAGGGCGACGAGAAAATACGTTTCAAATTCCAGCAATCAGTGATGGTCATTTCAGTGAGGTTGCATAGACTTACAAACGTCGTTGGACCCTTCCACAAGTACACTAGTGCCCATAAATATTCCACCTTCAATATCCTTAACAATTGTAGTTGCTTAGTACCAACGTGTTCGCGCACTTCAAACTCAAACCCCAATACCATATTAGAACAAACACTAAGTTCCAATATTTCCAGCTTCTCTAAGAATCCCTTGCCAGAGTTGAAAGCATGTAGAGAATACAAGTCATCGCATCTTATCAAGTGTAACTCTTGTACAGTAGGAAAGAGTGCCTTAAACGAATTTATCATACGTGACTCAACATATGCCAACTCTAAACTTCTGTCCTGTCTTCTTGTCATATCCTTGAATGTGGCCCTGTATCGTTTTGCACCCACGCGTATATCGTAGCTTTGTAGATTCGGGAAACAAAAATCATTAGAAAGATATGATGCATCCTCAATGTCCACAGTCAATGCAACCAAGTTCGGTAGTAACTTAAACTCAGATAAGCTGCTGCCACTACAGTCTCCAAATATGTAGCCATGTAACTCCTCTAATTTTACTAATGTTGCTATCACATTGGACGGAAACAATCTTTTTACATCCATCCATGACAGATCAAGCAATCTTAACTTCTTCAATCCTGAAACTACTTCTATGCCAGAATCCACGCTTCCACCCCACAAGGATAAAATTTCCAAATTTCCCAACTCTCCTAAAACAATGCTATTAAGACATTCACAGTCTTTCAAAATCAGAGTACGCAGATCCGTCAAATTGCAAAGTGATTGTGGCATTGCAATCCTACACGTCCTGAATTTCCCATAAATCCTAACCTCCAAAACTTTTAGCGATTTCATATGTTTGAAAAATCCATCTGGAAGGTCAATAGTGGCTTTGTGTGTAGTCTCCCCAAAGAAGAAAATAGTTTCGAGATTAGGGCATACTATCTCGTGTTTGAAAACCTCACCAATGCTGCTAAGCATAAACGACACTGCTCTACAATTTCGGAAGCTTTTCTTCTTCATTAGTTCTTTCATATCACTTTCATCTCTCACCGTATATACATTCCTTTCCGGGGGTTCTTTGCCTCCTATCCATAAGACAACATCACGAACCACGTCATGCATTTTAACGTATCTTTCCTTTTGAGTGTCTAACAGCAAGCAAGAATCTTTGAGAAATCGAATTGTCACCCGCAATTTTCTTCTTGCATCCGCAATTGACTCGACACGTTCAAACAACTCCATCCCATATACACATCTAGTCAAATCTTCAATGTCAATTTCATGATCTTCTGGGAAGAGAGAACATAACAACAAAACAAATTGTCCTTGCTGAGCTCGTAATGAATCTGCCAAATAATCATAACTCAACCGAAGACATTTGTAAGCATTTTTTTCATCATTATCAACCCCAGGAATGTCCACAAGTCTTGCATTTCTAAGACTATCCAATGCTTCTTTCCATTCATCTTCGCCTTTGTTTTTCAGAGCGGCTCCAACAGTTGCAAGTGCTATAGGAAGGCACTTGCACTCGTCAACTATTTCTTTTGCCATACCATTCAAATTCAATTCATTGGATAAGCCCGCTTTCTTCTGAAAGAAATCATATGCTTCACCTTCAGACCACAAGTTTAGTTGAATTGTTTTACAATCCATGGAAGTGCACACATCCTTGCGTCGAGTTGTCAAGAGAATCTTACAACCTTTGCATTCATTAAGTGCTACTCCTATGGTTGTCATGTCAAACTTCTTCCACACATCATCAAGGATTATGAGGATCTTCTCATCTTTCAACCTTTGGCTCAACTTTTCTGCTCTTCCATCTTCTGTCTCTTGTTCAAGTTTGAGACCCAAAAAATCTGCCATGGTCCCTTGTATGCTTCTCACTTTTGGATTCTGAGAGATCGTAACCATGATAATGCAATTAAATATTTTGAGATTTGCAGCCTGCTTCTGCACTTGCTTTGTCAATGTTGTTTTCCCGATTCCTCCCATGCCATAAAGTCCAATCATGTTGATGTCATAGTTGAGTAATGCACCCATGATATTAGAAAAGGCAGTTTCTGCTGACTTTGAAGGCATAAAATCACCAGAGGAAGATAAAGTTATGTTTTGATGAATATAGGTCGGGTACGCCACATGATTAAATCTACCATCTGCACAGAGTTTGGTTGCAATGACCGCAAAATCATCGGCTTTTATTCTAGTTAGCCCATCACACTCATCAAAACAGCTTCTATTTTGATTCAATTCATTCAAAAAGCTATCCATATCCTCCAAGACCTTCTCCACATCTTTGAGCCAACTTCGAATATCTTCATAAATTTCTTGAGCATTATTTTTTGCTACCTCAATTTCAGTTTTCACCCTATCTCGTGACATGCTCAGCTTCTTTGCTTGGTCCTTCAAATCTTCAATGAGTTTAAGTTTAGGCTCCTTTAGTTGCTGAAGAGCTTCTTCCCATTTGGAAAGACTTTTTCCTCTTATTGCCCTTCCCAATCTTACAACTGCTTTGGGAAGTCCCTTGCATCTGGTAATAGCAATCTTAGCCACGTCATGTGTTCTATGTTCATCACCAATATCAGCAATGCTTTTAAACAGATCCCAAGCTTCATCATCCGACAAAATTGCTAGCTGAAAGTCTCTTTGAGTTTGTATACTGTCCGGAACATTAGAATTTGAGCGCGCTGTCAAGAGAATTTTGCAGCTTCCTAACGAGATTCCCACAGCAGATAAATCGAACTTCTTCCACACATCATCGAGAACTATGAGGATATTCTCAGCACTCTTCAACCTCAGCTGCAACTGGCTTGCTCTTCCTTGGTCGCTCTCCTGCTTCAACTTGAGATTCAAGAAATCAGCAAGGACGCCTTGTATGCTTCTCACTTGTACATTTTGTGCGACAGACACCATGATAACACGGTCAAAGAGATCTCCAGCTTCCTCGGACACTTGTCTGGCCAACATTGTTTTTCCCATGCCCGCCTCGCCATAAAGTCCAATAACTTTGACGTCATCACTTCTCAGTGCCTCCATGATTTGATCAAAAACTGACTTTGAAGAGTCGGAATGCTTAAAACCAACGGATGAGGATGACCCAATAATGTCCTGATGAAGAGGAGCAGAGTGTGCAACTGTGACAATTAAAACACTGTCTTCACATAACTTCTTCATAGTGATAGTTTTCTCTAACACTTGCTTGCTAAGTCGGTAGTGGCAAGTCCAATTAGAACACAAACAGCTCCGGTTTTCTTCCAATTCATTCTCCATGAGTCTCACTCTTGGCATTAGTGCATCCACATCTGCTACCCATTTTTCTACATTGTCGTAAATTACTAGAGCGTTGTCTCTAGCATGTTGTAACTCATTTCCCACCCTTTCTCGGATTGCAGTCAACCTCGTATTGGTATCACGGAAATCATCAACAATGCTTTTAAAGCAGAATACAGGACGAAGAGGGCTTATCAAGACCGGCTCCACCAAATATTCCAGAATCTTAGTTCCAATCGAGATAACAATCTCTGTCATTTTTTTTTACTTCGCCAACCTGAAAGTAAGACAACAATTAAAAATTATGAAAATTGTAAGGGTAACATTCAGGTGAAAAACAAAGGCAAAAATGAAAACTAAGAACCGTCTACATCTATTGGATTATAATATTTAACAGCTGAGATGTTTCTAAACTTTGAAGCACAAATTATTTTAGTTAGTTATAGTCCAATAAAACAATAATTGTCATGTTGAGCAAAACTATTTCACCCTATTCTTCAAACAATTACATAAGCTCTTATTATTTCGAATTTTTTTCATCAATTTTCATGAAAAGGCAAGATACTCCACTGTGTTACATACCACATTTTACTTTTGGAATGCACGCGTTTTGTTATTGCTTTAGATATTGGAACACTCTGTTCTCAACAAGTAGTTCGAATATTTTACTTCGTAAGAATTCTAAAGATTTACCACATTATGTGTTCACCTTTTTTATCCTTCTCAAATTCCCTTTGAATAATTACGATGAACTAAGAGTAACAATCATGTGAAAACTAAAAATCATTTGTGCCAATTGTATTAGTGTTTTTTTATAAACCATTTTGTATCAAAATTTGGACTCACTGGTTTACAGAGAAACAAAGAACACCAAACTTATGCTTCTTATACATAAAACTGCTTACATCAAGATTCGAACTCTGGTTATTCATTATGTTGGAGGGAGCCCTTAAACACTGTATTATCGTTTTTTTAACGGCTGAGATGTTTACGAACCTAGTATTAGAGAACTCTTTTTGGATGAATAACAGTATATATGTTTCCGGACATGTAAAATTTGTAATCTAATGGTTATGATTAATTTCTAAATTTCATATTTTCACTGAGTGTTCCCCTATAATAAGTAATGAGAAGTATTGGTACCTGCAAAAGGAGTAGCTCTGATAGTGAACTGAAAGGGAAGATTAGTTAAGAAAATCACACCAGCTCTCCTCTCCTACATCCTCTGCAGACAGCATCAATCAAGGTCTGTAAATAGCTACACATGCATGCAGATCTCAGCTACAACAAGAGGAACATCAGGATCTGGTCGTGCAAAAGAGAACCAGAAGCTGCTGTAGAACATTAATTAATTCTTTTGATCAGACCAGAAATAGAAACATAGTACTTAAGTTGAAATTGAAGAAAATAAAATAGAAGACTTGCAGCTCACAGTCTCTCTACTTAGAGAAATGAAGGAATATGAAATTACCCAGAAGTGTGTGGTTTTGATTTCAGCTCTAATTCGCAGGACAATGTCAGAGAACAGCAAGTGCAGAACAATGTGAGTATGCAGAAACAAAAGAGTAAAGAAGATGATAGAGTAGGATAATGGTGGGACACCTCATCTTTATGCTTCAGAATCTTCCACTTTTTCTCTTTCTTTCTCGTTGTTTCTTTCTTGGTGCTTGCATTGCATTATTGAATACCAAAGTGCAAGATATGATTGACGTCTTGTCCCAGTTTAGGGATGGCCGGTTTGGGCGGCGGATATGTGTTCCCTGACTCCGAATCTTATCCTTATCTCTATCTCAAAATCGTTCCATCCCTGAGAATTTATATCATACATATTTTTACATATATATATACAAGTAGTGGATAAAGGATGAGAAATAGACTACCCGGTCCGACTCCGACTAAATCTCTGAATTCATATATGCACTCTCCAGTTACAGTATGTCTCATATTGAAAGCATGTGGAGAAATTAACCGGTTATAATAAGTGTAATGAATCATCCACCTATAAGATGACCTTTTGTGTTAGATAAAGCTTTCACATGGTTCGGCCTATGTGTTGTTTGTTGCCTCCATCCCTATAACCTTCTGATCCATATATAGATATGTTAAGTCTTACTACGGGCTCATGTGTAGAAGTCCCCTCTTACACGTGAGGGGCACTGTTAAAGTATGACATAAGTGACAGTTCTCAACTTCTTTTTTGATGCAGATATATAGGGAAGTGACAATGAGTAACATCCTTTACCTGTCTAGTTTCTTGTTCATCATCTACATTCGCGACTTGGCATGGAGTTTCTCGTTTGAATTGATCGTCGTTGTTGTTGTGTGCATCGTCATGGGAGTTTTTGCTGGATTGAGAACCACCTTCCCTCTTTGGACAGGTTTGGTGGCATATTCATTCTATGCGTTGTCTCTCGTACTCGCATATGTTCTTCCCATCGTCATTGGATAGTCCTAGGCTCCGCTTTTGCTTCCGGAGTTGGGGGAAGGAACATTATGCGTCTCAGTTTATGGATATTATAGTATGTCCAGTTTGTAGTCACTTAAAGTTCTATGTTTAGGATTCATGGAGATGTGTAACTTTGAAGTACCAATAAATTCCTAATGGATGAACTCCTTTATATGTTAGTCCATTTGTTTACCTTTTAACACATCAACATCTAAAATGGCAATGACCAAATTCCATAAAACAAAAACTTGTACTTAGAAAGTAACCTTATCATAGAAATAGAAGCATTTATCACTCCCGCAAATGCTTAATTGAAACGATTATTACAAGAAGTCAAGAATACATTGAAGATAAAAGAACCTAATTATACTGATTATACTTATGGAAGTAGTATATGGGGTCATCTTTATACAGTTTTTTGAAGTTAACACTCTTTCCCACATCAACATAGTACATATTTCATGTCTCATATGTGGCATTGTCACATAAGATAACCCCAAAATTGAAACTTTGCATAGCTTACAGCTCCCCATCTATAAGAATCTGAGTATACTCTTAAAAATCTTAATTATTTAGCCTTTCCAACTACAACATTGGAACTCAACTTATTCTCCACCACTTTTTAGTACTTAATTTATTTATATAGTTGCCTTCCACAGATGCACCAATTTGATCATGGCATGATTCTCAAGGAACAAAAGAAGACCCACCATTGACTGCAAAATGGGGGATTAGTTGATGGGTAGGGTTTGCTCTACTTTGCCTATCAAAAGAAATGTAAGATGATGATGAAGAAGAAGGGTTGTAATAGTGATCAACAAGTTCAGTACCATTATCATTAGTACTGTTCTTGAGACTGCTCTTAAGAGTAAGACCCTCATTATCATGGAGATGGTGGTGGTTATGACCATTTTGCCCTTCCAGCTTGGTGAGCACTGAGCCACATTGTCTAGGCTGTGTTTGGTAGAAGACTTTTGACACCACAAGCTCACCATCCTTCTCCTCTTCATTGTTGCCAAGGTGGTATTGGTGCATCACCCAATTGGTTTTCTCCGGCTTCCTTTGCTTGCCGTAGTTTGTGTAGAGCACCAAGATCTTCTTGAACCCTCTCACCTTGCCTCCGGCGAGGACCGGCCTGGTCTTGCCGGTTTTGTGCCACCGGGTCTCCCCTCCCTCCGTGTCCGTGTGCACCTTTCTTCTCTTTCTTGTCCCCGTGGTGTACGCTTTCGATGGCCGGTGAAAGAAGTGCCGGATTTGGCCGTCTTTGTTCACTCCTGCATGTATGAGATCGAGCATCAAAATGACTTGTATACTTGAGTTACAAGTTTTAGGTATAAAGTTCAATCAGACAAGTTTAGTTTTAATATTAACATTATATGTGTTTGAATGTCACATGGCACCAAACCATACATTTTTATCTTCACCTAACCTAATGTTTATATGTTTGTCCTCAAAAGTTTTATAGGTTGAAGCTGAGATATCAACCCTCTAGCTAGTGTGGCTTTGTTATGTTAAGGTTGGTTGGTGGGTTACTTTCTAGAGTTGGATATTCAATCTCATTATATGCTTCATATAAGAGGTTGGTTGGAGGTTGGAACTATTCATTCAAATTAGTCACAAAAATTACGCGGTTGTTATTAGAGTTTGATCAGATGGTCAAGTGAACTCTCATCTCGTATGAGATCTAGTGTTCAACTTTTTTTCTTGATAAGTCATTTTTATACTATGATTTGGGATCGCTTGCTTACACATAAACAATGAACATCAAACGTATAGTCCATACTCATAAGATTATTTACACTGAGGTTTCGGATTCTGGTCCTCTATTAAAATTAATGAAGGAAGGTAGGAAATTACCGGGCAACTTTTGAGGGTGAGTGTAGCAGATTCCATTCTCTCCTTGAAGAGTTGGGATGAAGTCATCTATAAGAGGATGATGTTTTTGTGCATCAAACCTCACCTTCCCTTCCAAATGTTCCAGAAGCTCCTGATCTGTTGGGTCAAACTTCACTCCAGCAGGCAATCCAGGCAAATCATTTATAGACCCACTCTGCTTATATATATACATAGCTATTCCAAATCAAATGATCATTGTATATACATCATGTAATAATATTTTCCATATGGCTAAACACAATGATTAAACAACAGAACAAGATCAAAGCTAACCAGTTTGGTTCTGATATCCTCCTATCTACCTTGGCGTAAGCAGTCTTATAGACAAGAACCATAAGTTTTGTGTTTTTTGCTTCTATATAAGCAAGTGAATCCAAATCTTTGCACAAAAATGGCTTATCAAAAAAAAATCCTCATATCTGCACAATTGCTTAAGAAAAACAAGAAGATATATGAGAACTAACCTGCTCTTGTTGGAACCTTATCTGATGACCACATGAGGGACAAGACTTAATCACTATGTTAGTATCCTTACTACTTGATTTTGAAGCAGCAGTCACTTTTATATCTGAAGCAGCAGTAGATGGCAAGGATCTTGCAGCAGTCTCCTCGGCCGCGGACTGATCCTTGTTGCACCAAGTCATTCTGATGATGTTCTTATTATGGCCATCAATGCACAGTTGGGTGTAAATAGGGTTTTTGATCTTTGGCTACTCCAAAATGGACAAAAGAAGCATAACATTAATGTAATGAAGAAGAAGAGCTAGAGAGGAGAAAGAGAAGAGAATGAGTAAGAGGGTTAGAAAGTAAAAGAAAGAATTGTCTCTTCTAAAGCTTGTCTCCCCTCAAGCCACTTCCTCTTGTGGGTTGGGAAGGTATTATATTCTCTTCTCACCTTTTTATTTTATTTTTATTTATTAAAAAACCCACCACACCTCACCATGTTATCCTTAATCTTCTTAGAAGAAAGGGAGAGATACCTATAAAAAATTGAAATGGATGGGTTTAATTTGGATTATTTTGTTCATATATATATATATATATATATTCATATGCATGTAAGAAAATGCTATATATATTACTTACCAAGAGTAAGTTGAAAAGAAAAGGAAAAGGAATTTTCAAATGGCAAAAAGGGTTGCTTGGATCTCAAGTTTGTTGGCCTTGTGCTTAGATGTTTGTGTAAAAACTTGTAGTAGAATGAATGTAAGCTAGCTAGTGCTTGGGGATCTTTTTTTATTCTTTGCAAAGAAATGGTTTAAATTTCAAAAGAAAAAAAATGGTTTGAGTGGAGATGGAGCAACCTAACTATATACCTTAATTTTGGGTATTTTAAATAATAATAATATTGAATATTGAGGATGAGACTTGCTGCCTGTTTCACCTGTCAGTTGTAGTGTCAACCTGGAGTGTACACAAAGTTACATAAAAACAGGTATACACATATTATATACACATACACACCAAATATATGTTATAAATTATATGAGTAAAGAACATATATAATACAGCATATATGAGGCCAGTGTATGTGTGTATATGTAAACAATAACTATAATCTTATTGACTTATATATATCATAACTCTGCAATGGCCAATTTGAGTTGAATTAAGATTTTGAGTTTCACCTGGGCAATGTGTATGAATAATGTTCTCTTTCTTGCATTCATGTGATGTGTTATCAAAATAACAATTATGAATTATAAATTAGTCAAAAAAATGTATTGTATACTTATTCTTTTCTCTTCTTTTGTGAAAGCAACTTGGTAAGTTGCAAGTTGAAACTTGAAGCAACGTACATAGATCAATGTTCTTTGGATTATTTATAATCGTATATCATATATAGATATTGTTTTGGCACTTGCATTGCATGCCATATAATTCTTTATTAATTGAATCCTATTTACATGCGTTTCTGTTTCTCTCACCAACCCTCTAAAAACTCATAATTAATATTTAAGGTGATTTCTTTTTATTGGTTCCTTGGTAAGCAAATAATAATCCTTCATTTTCACATTTTAAAAAAATCTTCATTTTCTATATAATAATATGCATTTTTAAGTACTAATTTATTTTAATTATATTATTTTCAGTTTAGTTGTGACATCTTTCTGTCAACATGCAACTAATTAGGGTTTTCTATTTAGAGAAATGAGGTTATTACTTGGATTCCCAAAAAGACATCCCAATATTTAAGGTTAAATCCGTACAAGTCAATAACTTCAACTAATTAAATAATAACACAAATGAGTAACAACATATAATTCTCCAACCCCACCTAAGATCCATATATATTCCCCCGACTTCAAGGTCCTATTATTTACTTAACCAAAT